>JAQFYH010000185.1:0-15279 GCA_034694405.1 Scolopendrellopsis subnuda
TTGAGGTGTTGCAATAGGGTCTATGGCGAACCTCAAACTTTCCGAATTTTTTTCTCGAATTTTAACTTGGTGACATATAATTTTTTTTTCGATTTCATACTATTTGATATCTTATCTTTGCATATAAAAAGTTTCAGAGTTATGGTAGTATTTGAAATTTTCCCATAGCGTGTCACAAAACGCGATGGAGCTACCGCTGACTGGAAAAATTATGATTTTGGCAAGAAATTTTTTGAAATTCAAGTCGAAATTGGTGCATTTCTAAGCACTTTTACTTTTTTTTTTCTAACCTTTACTTGTTAGTTCTGAGACTGCAGATATACCGTATAAGAAACTGCAGTATAGTAAATTATTTTTCAGACCTTCGCGACCCACCTAGAAACCCTTGGCGACCCACTTGTGAGTCGCGACCCACTGGTCGAAAACCACTGAGTTAGACAGTTAGACAGTTTGTGGAAATCAAAAATTTCACGACTTCTAG
This sequence comes from Scolopendrellopsis subnuda, assembly GCA_034694405.1. Lineage (NCBI taxonomy): Eukaryota > Metazoa > Arthropoda > Symphyla > Scolopendrellidae > Scolopendrellopsis > Scolopendrellopsis subnuda. The sequence goes on from JAQFYH010000185.1 coordinate 482, forward strand.
CTTCTAACTTGAAACTTTGGACTTCGAACTTCGGCTAGAAGTCCGAAGTAAGAAAAAAACCGTTTTGAAGTCAGAAGTTTGACTTTTCTAAACTGTATGCCGAAGAGCCGGCCCGGTGGCTCAACCGGTTAGACGCCCGGTTACCAACCACGAGACCACAGGGGCCCGGGGTTCGAATCCCGGATAAGGCATGGATGTTTGTGTTTGTTTAGGGCTCAGTTCCCAGCGCCCAACGTAATTGAGGGCCCGAAACGGTTCTAAAATACGAAACCCGGTTCTTCAGCTAAATTGTTGTCAACTTCTAGCTACTTTTGCGCTCGTAGAACCGTGCAAATCTGGTGTTTATACAAGTTTGTTTTTGACATAATGATTTGACAAGTACTTCTGTATCGTTTTACAGCAAAGCTATTGGAGTCTTTCCTACAGTAAAGTTCGCGAACTTAAACAATCCAACTTATACAAAATCACTTTTTAACTTTCCTCGATTATTGCAAGATAACTTGTTACGTCACCGCCGTAAGTGGAGCGACTATTTACTGTCCCGAAAGTTGGGGGGTGACAATGACCCTGTTGTGTTATTTACAGTCTCACACTATATAGTATATGGCAAAGTCTGTATCATGTTGATTCTTCCAGTCGACTGACAAGAGACATCCCTTGATCTCAAGTGCCTCCACCCTGGCAACCCACATACACACACAGAACAGAAAAATCAATAGCGGCTGACTTATTCACATTTCGCTTTTTCCCCATTCCGATTTTCTTTCTTCGAAAATGTTCTCATGGTTTTCCTGAAAGGTGCAATGACCGCCTTATAATCGGAGGTGCCCCCCTCAAAATATATCCACCTTTTTGGCTAAAGGGGTTTCTCGATTTGGATTCTTTTTTCTGTCGGAAGAAGCCAGCCTCCACTTTTAAAGAAAATGCAAACACTTGAGAGATAAAGGAGGCAACAGCGAGCTGTCGCATGTCAAGTATCTCGGGACTTAGAGATGCGCTAGGATGCATTATAATATTTTTAAAGTGATCTTGTATTATTCTCTGGCTCTGCTAAAAGATATGATAAGTTATACGTGCATGTATCCCCACACAGTTGATATTTTGTTTCTTTTTATGGAGCTATCGTTTCTTTTTAGCTGCTACGCGAGTATGATTGGATTTTTAGATAATTTTTTTTTAAAACAATGCCGTTTATCTGTTTCGCTGAAGTAACTAAATAATACACGAACATTTACAACGTATAATAAATTAATATTTACTTAGTTTAATTTATTGCAGAATGCAAATAGGAAAAAGATTCAGGTTTTCATTGACGAGAGAAATCCTTTCATTTTCAGAACTGATTATTTTTAGAATAATAATTATTGACACAAAGTTGTTACATTGCGAAAAAAGTAATTAAGGTTAATGGATATTTATTTTTGTTCTTTTTCAGAGGAATGAGGTTATGATGAGCGGATACAAGAGTCAGGGGCGGAAGAACTGACGTCATGGATTGGCGGCAGGTGGCGTTGGTGAAGTTGACCCTCCTCTCTTGGGCCCTCTGTTGGGGGCTCAACGTGGCCGTTTCGATGGCCACGGCAGGAGGAGGTGGCCTCAGCAGCGGAAGTGCGAGCGGAAATGTGCAAATACAACCGGTGACAGCGCCCCCAACCGTGGTGCCAAAGAACTACGTATTTTCTACTTTTAATTGGAACGAGAGTTTTTTACATTTGGCCGTAGACAGGACTTCCGGTAAAGTGTACGTGGGTGCGGTGAACTACATTTTGCAATTGGATCCCAACTTGGCCCTCAAGAGTGCGGTTCAGACGGGCCCCAAAGAGGATAGTCCCCAGTGCACCACGACGGGGTGTAGCGAGGATAGGGTGGTCAAGCTTCCTACCAATAATTTTAATAAAATTTTAGTGATCGATTACGATTCTAGGACACTAATTGCCTGCGGCAGCGTCTATCAGGGCGCCTGTCAGAAACTCAAATTGAACAATATCGCCCAACCCTCGGAATTCATCGATATTCCCGTAGCTGCCAACGACGAATTCTCAACCACTTTTGCCTTCATAGGTCCTCAAAAATATTTGGCCGGTCATCCCAAGGTCCTATACGTGGGAACCACTTTCACCAACAACGGGCCTTACCGCGACCTCCTCCCGGCCATCGCCAGTCGTAGGCTCAACGACCTCTATCTGGCCGAGATGGGGTTCAGCTCCCAGCCCAAGATCGAGATCCACTCGCAGTGGCGTGATTTTTTCCGAGTCCAGTATAAATACGGGTTTTCCGACGAACAGCACGCCTATTTCGTCACCGTGCAGCGGAGATCTCACTTACCTGCGAACGAGGAGGACGGGTTCTACACCCGGATCGCGAGGGTGTGCACCACCGATCCCAAATACAACACCTACGCCGAATTGACGCTGCAGTGCAAGGGTCCCCATTCCCACAGTACGGAATACAACGTGATACAGTCTGCTCACGTGATCAGTGCCGGCGCGAATCTGTCGCACGCGTTGGGGATCCTGCCGGGAAATAAAGTGTTGGTGGCGGCGTTCTCGCCCAGTCGGAGTCACACGGCCGAGACGCTTCCCCACACGGCCCTGTGCATGTTCTCGCTTCAAGACATCAACCAAAAGTTCACGGAGAATATTCATATGTGCTTTAACGGCAGTGTGCAATCTAGAAACATGGATTACGTCGCAGGAAGTCCAGGAGATTGTCCGGAAGTCGGGGTAAGTTGGATCATTTTATGCTGCATGAATATCAATATTGAATCGCTATTTCTTTGGGGAAGAAGCAAGAAATAGCTTCAAATCCTACAATGACCCCCGTCCCCTAGAGATCCAGAGAAGAGGGTTTCAATAAGAAACGAGTGAACATCTATATTTTGAAAGATGTCAGGATGCACGATACTTTGAAAGCACAGGTCTTGTAGAATATGGTACCTTCCTGCACCTTCGATTAATCGTATTGGGAATAGTCATCCAAATCTTTGGTTCTATACATTACGAGGTAATTTTTACGCAACATTTGGTGCAGCCAGCCAGAATACGATAAGCTATAATTCTCTCTTGTAATGTACGTATTTATGATTTCTTACCCCATGAAAGAAATTGAAATCAAACATATTGGTAATGTTCTGGGTATGCTTCGAAAAAAATAACCTGTTTACTAATATTCAACTAACTTCTTCGTAGAATAGATCAGATTCCAATTCAGACGGTTTTCCCCGTAATGACCCCACGCAGCACCGTCTACAAAAAAAAATCTATCAAAATTAACGTCTGTTTGGCGGAGAAGAAATTTCGGTCTTTTTAACCTAGAAAACTAAAACTGCAGAAGCTGTGTTGGGGTTCCAACACAATGTAAGCAAATTACTGTTTCGTATAATAATATATTATTATACGCCCGAATCACGAGACTTAAGCCTCCGCCACATACAACCACACACTCGGTTGAACCGGAAGCCGAGGAAAAACGGATGTATTAAGAGATTGCTTCAGAAAAGAAGCTTGTTTTGTTAAAACGGATTGGAGTGCTTGCTGCCTGTTGTAGGTTCTTTCGCTCTCACTAGTCAATAGTTACAATTAAGCCATAATATGAAGAGAATACGGCATTACATACGTAATAACATATATCTGCAAGAAATTTCGCTCTCCCTTTCCATAATAAATGTACACCGTTAGATAAAGGATGTTGCAAAATGAGCAGAAAGTGAAAAATCTTTATCCTCTGCAGTCTGCCCAGAAGCCCAGATGTGCATACCTGTTTAAAAATGACTCACAAGAGAAGAGAATTCAGTCTACAGGAAAAGTCACTGAAATGTCATAATAAGTTTATTTGGCCGCGTGTATACTCTCAATTTTGGCATAGAACTACACCACCTACTCCACCTGGGTTTTATTGTATCTAGGGTTATAGGGTATTCTTTAGATTTTGTGAACTTGTTATAGTTATGTATTGTTTTCATGAAACAATACATAATGGTGCATACCTGTGAAGAATTAGTTTTAGCAGCTTTTACCGGATTTGACACTCGAAATTACTTTACTGGAAGCTGACTTTGGTTGCACATTGTTTATTTCTTGTTTTCTTTCAATATCTGATGTGCTGCATCTCCCACAGAATGAGCAAAAACATAACTTTTTTGGTAATTTTTTTAATGTTGGAACAGCCTGTAGAAAAAGGATCCCCATTCACGTTTAAGAGGTAATAAAATCTGTTCCCTGCCTTGTTTAGGCTTGCTTTTCCCCGCTGTTTTGTTGTCTGTAATAATAATTTTCCTCTCTTTTTCCCCGATAATACGGAGCAATTCGACTGCGAGATGATGATAATAATAATATTATATATAATAGTAAAACATAGGAGATATGAGATGAGCTGAACTATAAAATAGACCCAATTAGGAAGCGTGCATTTCTAAGTGACAACTAAAACTCTTATCTCCCATATATCCCCTCGCGTCCCATGTTCCAGTCCGTTTATAACTCTCCGAAATATTTTTATCCGAAAACTTGCTTTACAAAATTTTTCCAAGAAACAGCGCGTACTATCCTTGCTTTAAACTGATAATAGCATGATCCCAGGCCGTATCGTGCCTGCTGTCTTGAATAAACGAAGGTAATGGGAACATTGTCCAAGGGTTTAATGCAGAATGGGAATTGTTTTACATTACGTGCAGTGTCGTACACGGTTTCTTATGGCGGAGTAAAAGTACGCGTTTGGGATATTGCATACTGTAAAATAAAATTCCATTATTCAAATGGAATTTTTAAGAGTTTTTCGCTGGATATGTGAATTCCCTGATGATGAAAAAAAGTTCTTTTACGTTGAGAAGGTAGAATGTTGAAAGTATAGTTTCGTTGTTTGGAAGATTAGTTTAACCAAAACATTATATCCAGGTCTATAGTAAAAATAGGGCCGGTACTTTGAACCGTGTTCTATTCCAACAGTAATTTGATTTCAATATTGCAACCAGCATCGCAAATGTTTTTGGGATTATCCTGATGCGTTTTGAAGTCTGTTTATGTATGAACTACCAATTCAAAATTCGCAATTTCAAAATTCAACAGGTTGTGGTTCAGAGATATGATAAATATAACGAGAAAGAGTATCGAAAATCTAACTCATTCAGATTCAGAATTTGAAATAGAATTATTCAGTGTAGAGAAAGATAGAAACAGTGACGGCTATACCATGACTATCAATAGGCTGTTGCCTAAGGCACCAGATTGAACTGGGCGAAAAATGATTCCGATGAACAAAAAGTGCCTGCAAATGCATTTTCTTCACCTCAGAAAAATGGCATGAGCACAGTTATTGTTTGTTATGGCTTTAGTTAGCGTTTAGCCTGTATGGGGTGGATTCCTCCGTTTAGTATCATAGGCTATAAGTTTATTAATAATTTTTGGTTTATATTAAACATTGGTTTTATCCAGTAAGAGGGGGTGCCTGTTCCCAGGTTTCTGCCTTACTTGGGAGGAAGGGAGGGGAATTCTTGTCACGATCAGTTTAACACCTTTTCACGATTCATAATTGGGTTCAATTTGCGAGAGAGATGAAAGAGCTCGGAAGGGAAAGAAAAGAAAGGCGGCCATGTTTTCTCGATATGGTGTTTTTTGATGCCCGTTAATTACCTGTTGATATCTTGTAACGTCCGATTGTAACAATAGGTTGAGGTTATGACTGGGCCGTTTTGCACCGGAGAAATGAATATTATGGAGGAAGTACTCGTCTTATCTTTCTGTCAAGAACCTTCTTTTTATTTCTTTTGAAACGCCTTTTGTAGTAATAATTTCTTTTGACAAAGGAATGTATCATTTTGAGTTAAACTGAATCTCTTAACCTCTCTCTCTCGCCTCCTTCCGCTAGTCTGTGTACATACAATTCGATGTAGTTCGCCTTGTTCACCTGATACTGCAATTTGAGTCGACTTTGCACATTGCAGAAACAGGTTAGATCGATTTGGCTAACTTGGGATCCGAATTTTTAAACATCCAAAGTAATTGCATGGCATTTCCCAGAATCGTTGAAAAGATTTGCCCATAATGACGTGATTCGAAAGCTGGACATGTTCGGTGTTGTTCAGACGTCCATCCTCCCCTTCATGAAATATAAAAGTGACCATCAGGTTTCACGTCTTTCTTTCTTTGGAGAAAAAAATGCACGTCAAACGATTAATTTAATCGTTATTTATTACGTAACTAGAGAAATTTTGCTCTTGTAAATTTCACGAAACTTGAATAATTTCTTCTTACATAAGTTACATTTGAAATTGTAAGATTTTCTAACTACTCTTCTTAAGTTAAATTTAGCTGATGCTTAACTCCGAGCAACTAATGCTAAAATATTAACATATAATTGCACCATTTTTCAAGGGATAAAATTCAATCCTACTTAGTCTTTATGTACATACAAACTTTTTTTCGCACGTTTTTTTTCACGTAATATACATTTCCGTGAATATCGTCTTTTCCTTATAATTTTCTTCGCCTGGTTTATGGCGTTCAGACTAACAACAACAACAATCCAGTCATTTTGGTTTCCGACAATGTGCGCAAACGAAAGAATCGCTTTTTGCTCCGTAATTACCAGATCTGTTTTACGTTTTCCCTTCACTTTTACTGTTTTTCGTTACATATTTATAAATAGTCTCTAACCGTTGTTACTAAATTGTCCATTTCTTTCGTTCTTTTCCCAAAATGACGGTTCCCTAAAAGAAACTACAACCAACCAGCATTGGCACAGTAAACAAGATGTGATTAATGCAGTTGTGTTACGCCCGAGAACCTTTAATCGTATCATGTTACTACTTTTACTCTTATGCGCTCATGGACTTTCGTATAATTCAGTCTCTCCTCTGCAACAAACTCTTTTAACCCAACATAGTTAATCACGCTAGATTTGTTTATGGGCCTCCAAATTCTCGGTTCATTATAAATTTATGTAACTTTAACTTATTTTCGCTTCCCACAATAACAACCGGAAACATTTGTGTACGTAACAACCCACTAACTTCCCTTGCCTTTGGGTTTTTACTAAAATGGTTAAAGCGAATTAAAGGAACTTTATGACTTGTAAATTTTTTTTAGAATTCTTTTTAATCCAATTTTCTGTGGAAATTACGTTATAACAAATAAAGATTATACTCGTATTATAAGTTAGTATAATTATTTTGTTTGGGTAAAACCTGCTATAAAGTCTGCATTTTATCAAAAATGTTGTACAAAAATATGGGTTTTAAATACAACCAAACACATGGTCCGCATCGCAGTAATCGTAAATTTGAAACAGAATACCGTAGAACTATTGTAACGTAACTATAAATAGGTAAAATATTGCATTTAATTGGCGTACAATTCTCACTCATGCATTCAATATTATATCGCCAATCTGGAATATTGTGGCTATACCGAAAACTATCGATTAACTTATAATTCATTGCATATTACAAGAATAGGATACTATACAAAGAATACTGCACTCAGATTGATTGTAATATTATGATTTCTGTTCGTACGGAAAAATAATTTGTCAGAATGACGCTAGATGGCGCACAACTACACGAGCGAAATAAAGTGAACGAAGAAGAGAGAACAGCCAATCAGGAGCTCGCGCCCCTCTAGCGGTATATACAGAAAACATTTTTCCGTACGAATAGATAATTTTCTGAATCGTTTCTTTGTATATTATCCTATTCTTGATATTAGCAACAAACTGCTGCAATAACAACATGGGAGGGTGTGCAAGCCTGCATGATCCCGAAATGTTTTCAGAAACCCCTTCACTTGAGCACTTTGATAGATTCTTTTGTCATGAATATTCTGAACATTATTTTTATTCTGACATCCCATGTATCGTGTATATTGTAACTTATTTTTATATCGTAATTTCATTGATTTCTTTAAATAAAACATACACATAAGCTCTAACATTTACCATAACAGTGCCATATAAAATTTACGAACAATCGTGTATGATTTACGAACAGATTTGTATATTTTCTCATTATCTTTACGGTGCACATAATAATAAATAATTTTTCGTGCTTTTAAGTATACCCCGAAGAAAATGGGCTAAATTGTTTTATTGATTTTTTTTTTTAAGAAAACGCAATTACAAACTTTAACTGTTTTAACGGCGGCATCAAATTTCTACTAACTTATATTTTCGTCTCATCGTCCCCGCGGATTAATTACGCCACAGAGTTTTAAAATTTTTATCCACGTTAACGATCAGACCTTTTAAAACAGCGAGCGGGCGCAGTCATAACTATACGCGAAGTCACTTTTCTTTGCATAAAACTGTTGTTGACGATGCGATCGGCAAACGAAAGCACTTGACCTCGATTTTGTTCTTGCCAAGTTCGAAATGGAAAGTGAAACACGCATAATTCGTATAATATGGTGTTTTTTGAATAAGTTATTAGTATACATAATTTATGACGCATCGTTATTGGCAGTTAACACACTCCACAGACCTTTAATATTCAGAGTAGTTACAAAGGTACAGGTATAGCGTGATTCCCCTTGCATGAATTATTCCTTTAAATTGATGTCTATTTTAGGCCTGCGTATATCGTAGTTCCAGAGTTTAGTGGATAGTTATTAGTTACCATTCTTACTAAGCTATCACCGAAGCTCCAGTTACTATTAGTTACCATATCTTGTAGAGAAGAGTCGTCCTTTTCATTGAACATATCCACTCTTAACAGCACTTCAGTGGAATTCTGAATTGGCCCCACACAAAGTCACTAACATAATTCAATTTCAATGCTGCTTTTCTTCTTTAGGCTTTGGAATAGTTTTTTTTTTAATTCTCGGTATCCCACCTCATCTAAACAGTGGCCTCAATTTAACACAAACTGTTGCATTTTTATAGACAATTTCATTGTCGTTTAAAGGCCCCTGTGGAAAATATCATCTATGGCTTTTTAAAAGATCTCCCCCACATGACTTTGAATACTTTCTTTTGTCATCGGACGGAGCATTTTTTCCTTTCCAGCAGAAGAAACAACAAAAGAGAGGCGAGGGCGAAGGGGCCACACGTTCTCGTTCTCATGGTGCGATATTCAATAAAATCTTCTGGTGTATTATGCGGAACGTATCTCAGTGTAAATTTGACGAGTTAATGACTTGCACGCGGTCTCTGAGAATCGCGACTTGGCCTCTCTCATTATGGATTTCACCTTTTTTTCGTTGTTTCACGTATGAAGTCTACCTGCATTTCACAGCTGTTGAATCAGTCGACGACCATCGCAACAATTTTGAACTCAACGTTCGTAAAAATTGTGCATCGTTCCAACAACAATCACCTCAACTTGTTGTCCCTACGAAATTCTCCAACTGGTAACGAAAACTTCCAACTTTTCTTCCCTATACGAAAATCTCCAGCTTGTTGTAACGAAAACTTCCAACTCACTTGTTGTCCCAACGAAATCCTTCAACTGGTAAAGAAAACTTCCAACTTGTCGTCTTAACGAAATTGTCGAACTGGTAACGAAAACGTTCAAATAATCGTCCCAACAAAAATCTCCAACTTTTAACGAAAACTTCCAACTTTTCGTTCCAACGAAAATCTCCAGCTTGTTGTAACGAAAACTTCCAACTTGTCGTCTTAACGAAATTGTCGAACTGGTAATGAAAATCGTCCCAACAAAAAATCTCCAACTTTTAACGAAAACTTCCAACTTGTCGTTCCAACGAAACCCTCCAACTTGTCGTTTAGTTGCGGTGGACTTTCAGAAAAAAATCTGCAACTTTACCAACCCCTTGTTGGTTTGATGTTTTACGATTTATCGAAATACGTCGACAGTATCATTTTAACCAACTGGGATGCTACCTCTGATTTTGTGAATCAATTTATTTTAGAATGAATTACTCCTGGTAAAACTCTAAGGAAAATTTTACTGCTACGAAGATTATGAAGTTTTAATTCTGTAGCTTTCGGACGAATTGAGAGAGATTCTCTATTAGTGTTAAATGATGCAAAATGCTCAACACAAACGGAATCTGTCTAAATTTCAATATTTCCAAACAAGAAGGTCAAAGTCTCCAAACACAAAGGAGAAGAGGATTCCCCTCCCTCGAGAATATAAATGCGACTGCCGGAGATGCGGAGAAAATCCTATTTTCTTATTCAGAATTTTTTTCTGCTGAGTCCACGATTAATTTTGCCTTCATATCAGGCCCCCATCCCTGCATTCTCAATTCAGCTCGTGGACTCAGAGAGAGAGCTCCTTCGGTGGTGGTTGTGTGTATGTTGTTTGTGTGGACGGTGTGTAGAGAGTCTGAGCAACGACAAACCCGCATAATGCAGCCGTAAATCAAAGCTCTGAGCAGCCAGCCACCTCGCTAGCTCTCTCTCTCCTCCGTAACTCAAACACAAACCCCGCTTGCGTTATGTGCGTTCTGGGTTTCCAAGTAGAGTATAATGAACAAAAGTCTGCCAAAAAATATATAAAAATGCACCGTTTCAGACTTTAAGTTGCCTTTTTAAATGATGCATTCCACCGTAACGTATCTTTTTATTCTCTCTTCCTTCTAATTGGATTCTGGACTGGAGTCGTCCTTAGGATTTATGAACAAACATTTCGTACGGCTAGCGTTTGTCCACTGACCCAGATTTTCTGATATGGGATTTGAACCCAACATATCGAAAGGTACGCCATATTATAAACTTCTTCCTCGAGGTAGGTCGCAAAAATATTCTGCTGCATATTCCTACGTTCGTTCAGTCTGTAATTACTTCAATAGATACCCACTGGCAATGGCAATTTGAATCCTCCTTGATTTCGTCGATAACGGAAAAGAAAAATATGCAAGACGCACAAGCAGAAATTATGCCGAATGAAAATTAAAGTAATATTATTTAATGACCAATAATATCAATAATACTGTGCGAGTAGAATAATCGATCAAAAATAATTTTATACTTGGCAACCCATTCAATAAAAAGAAAGTTGTCGATTGAAAAAAAACCTCGAATGCCGACGAACTATCAGGGAAATTGTTTACACGAAACTACAACTGGGATAATTCTGAAAGCAATTTTATCCAAGCCTGCTGGGATGGGATAACATTTGGTGATATTTTTATTCAAAATAATTAAGCTGTAAAATATGCGGGCACTTTAGATTTCTTTGATTGTTTTATGAACTATAACGTAAGTTATAATGTTATATTACATAAAATTGAAATATGATGTACAATACATAGCTTATTTGGAGAAGGGAGTGTGTTCAAAGATACAGAACATCATTGACTGAAGTATGGACCATGTCTCCTGAATACGCCCTACGCAGCAGGTCTGTTGAGCTGTTGCCTATTGGTCCGAATTCACCGTCTTGTTTTTACTGTTGAGCTGCCCAGAGAGTTTGGGCTTGAGAATATAGAGTCTTCGGCACGTCAATTACGCGAATTCTGTAAGGCTGAAAACATAGTTTGACGTGCGTCTGAATAGAGTAGTTTAAAGACTTCTTCTTCTTCTTCTTCTTCTACGAAGGTATAGGCCATTTCCCAGTTATCTGGGGACGGCTGTTTGAGTCCTTAACTTCCATAGTTTCCAGTTCATACATGGAGTTGCCCTCTGTAACCCCAGAGTCATGCATATCGTTCTTCAGCACCTCTTCCCCATGTTTTCTTTGGCCTTCCTTCTCCCCCGTCTACTTGGAATTCCAAAATTTGGCCAACAGGGTAGTCTAAAGACTACAGACTTGAATTCGGGTCATTCCACTGGCTAGTTATTCTTGGTTATAAAACAATGGCCAGTTCACTATTACGACCACTAAACAGTCCCATTCCGTTTAACAATAGGTTCACTTATCTAAATACCTCGTTGTCTCCTATTCTATTCATTTCCAATTATTGATTATTACACTCTGCGGATGGCGGTGTCCCTTTGGTTCTTAAAAGAGCTCCAGTAAACACCTCCCTCTCTCCTCTCTACCTTTTAACTGACAATGTTATAATAGACTGGCTTCGGTTATATAACGATTTTTTTTAACCCAATAGGTTTCTGTGAGGTCTTTTATCTGTTTTTATCGTCCCTTTTTTTTTGTTCATGTCTTGTTACAAAATAACTGTACACAGAGCAAAAGAACATGTGAAAATTTAGGTGGGGGGTCCGCGATGATGGTCGAAAAAGAAATAACTAATAAATACCAGCGATATAAGTTTTATAGCCTCCTCCTTTCGGTGTTAGACTTTTTTTTCCAACTGCAGCTGTTGTTTTAGCGGATGCGCAATAAAATGCGCCCATTTTCGTACCGCAACTGATGAAATTGAAGGAAAATAATATAATCCGCAAAATATTTTTTTCTCATAAAATTCCAAGATTTTTTTTTATAAGTTAGACTGCTGGGTTTATTTTTTTTTTTTTTTACGAAAGAACATACCAGCATTGGCTTTTAACATTCCTGAGCATGGGAAATCAGAAAAATGAGATTCGTATAGCAATGCCGGTGTAAAAGGTCGAGCTTTATTGCTTCTGCGAGAGTCTATATATAAGGCACATATGCATATTATGTCTTCTACTGTGCGATTTCAAAGGTATACGAGACTGCATGTCCTGGATACGCAAATTATTTGTGGAGTAAAAATAACCAGTTTATGTGCTCATTTTAATTTTACACTATACGATAGGAACTGTTTATTTTGCTACGTATACATTACTATGCAAATTATTTTCACGGAGAGGGGAGTTAGGAGGGGGTGCACGCTCATATAAACATCGTATAAACTTATCCGTACTCTAATTCGGTTAACTTTCAACTGGAGTCGAGGAAGCAGGTTGAAATTGACCAATTTTGGATTGCGTTGCATAATGTATCCCAGCTGTATATTGAAGACACTTCTATATACTTCAGTCTGTACTACGGTACAATATTGTGCCAATAGGCTTGCAGTCAGCTACCATATTATGCTGATACCTGTATTTTTATTTTCGGTTTATAATAACTCTTCCCTTGAATTTTTCTTTTTATTTTAACAAAATAGAAGTCTCTAGATACTTTACCACTCTTTGCAGATAACGCGGATAAATTATACCGATTGCTGTATCCGAATTTGCTGGTGCATTCTGTATCAGGCTTTGGACTTGGACACATTTTATTTATTATTAGGAGAGATGCGACCGAGGCGATTCATGAGAAATTTATTTAACATCTCCCTGTCTCAGGAAGTTGTAAGTTGCGGGTCCTAGAGATTGGGAAAAGGGGAGCGTTTATCATAGATCTAACGGTCTCAGAAAGTTTGTGTTTTACTCAGCTCATTACAAGGTAAAGGGCCTGTATCGTGTTTGGGGCTCGTAAATCCTGGTCTCAAGGACGACAGACCGGCTATAACTATCGCTGGACGACAGAGATATTTCGCTCTAAAAGAAATGACGGCGGAGGAAAAAAAGAGCAAGAATTATTCATCTTAAAAGACCGAGCAAGCACGATAAATTAAAAGTCCATTTCTCCATTGTTTCATAATATGAAAAGTACGTGTTTTGGGTATTTAGGTAAAAGACTGTCTTTAAATTCTAGGAAAATCTAAGAAATATTTTAATAAAACTCTCAATTAAACGGGACATATTTCAAGATAAATGTCAACATGTTTGTTTTTACAAGAAACTAAGAATATATAAAAATAAATAAATAAAATTCAAGACAGTGGGACACAAGACGAAGTAGCTCAAAATTTCCTTCTATAACCCGAAGACTCTGACTGGAACGTAAATTATTTTAATTTTATAGAGACTATTTTGTTAGACAGGGGTTGCTATTCAAAATCTAAATTAAATTGAAAAACTTTAAAAATTGCTTAAAATTTTAAGCAAATCAAACATGCACTATACACCGTACAGTGTGTCAATTTTCTAACGCAAATACACGAGACAGTGGACACTGGTGCAAGATAATGGTAAAGTCGGCTTTCTCGACTAATCGGGCAACTTTATCTCATTCCACGGTATCCGATTTCTCGCCATTGAGTTACACACTGTACAATTGTACAGTGTGTTGAATTGATTAATTAATAGATTAATTTTTAAAAAAAGGAATTTTCTCAGTTATGCGCATGGCATCTCCTTTTGATTTATATGGTACGAAATAGAATGTTTCGTTTCTGGCGAAACTGATCCAAATAAAGTACGTAAGGAGATCGGAAATCGTCATGCCGTCTGTCCTCAAGAGTCCTTTTATTCTATAAAGAACTTCTTCGAAAAACAGGAGCCAAGGTGAATATATAGTGCCAGGTTATGAAATTTAAGATGTGCGCGATGAAACTCCATCGTCTTGTCAAAAAATTCTGCACATTATACGAGTATAGTTTCTTTTTAAAGAAGTGCTGCGCGCGACGAGCGCAAGTGCCGTCCCAGAAGGGAATTGCAGAAATTCATGTTGCTCTGAAGAAAATAAATGGCGACAGCCGGAGAACCATGTTATAAATCTCACAAAAATAACAATGATCAATGACCATTTTGACCAGGAGAAAGTGCGGTGAAAATGTATATTGTTCTTCTCCAAAATATCTAGATAATCAAGAAATTTCTCAATTAGTTTCCTGATGACTCAATGTCCAACCTAAAGAAGAACCTTCTCTGTATATTTAGGATAAGAAGGCGTGCAGTGTGCCCTGTAGGATAGAACGACATACAAAAAGATTTGTGGTTCAACAGACACAACAATATTGATAAAATACCACATGGCATACTATCAGCAGCGTGCGACCAATCAGCGCGCGGAACCGGAAGCTACACGAAAACTAATAACTGAAAGCATATCGTGCTACGCCAGCGCCACCGCTAAAAACACCTTTTATTTG
>JAQFYH010000186.1:0-15260 GCA_034694405.1 Scolopendrellopsis subnuda
TATCTCATCACGTTAATTTTTTATGATTTTGTTTCGGAACACACTGCGTTGGCCTATAGCCATTCATTGGATGCGTAGCTGAAACGGAAAATGTATTGTTTGAAACGTTTCCCAATTTTATAAAATTATGAAAATATACCCCTTGATTCAAAATTTGACACTGAATCGAATGCCGAAAACCGCATAAAATTATCTCATCACGTTAATTTTTTATGATTTTGTTTCGGAACACACTGCGTTGGCCTATAGCCATTCATTGGATGCGTAACTGAAACGGAAAATGTATTGTTTGAAACGCTTCCCAATTTAAAAAAAAAATATAAAAAAAATACTCTTTGATTCAAAATTTTAAACCCAGCTCTCAGCGAAAATAATTCATCCACTTTTACTGCTATGCACAGAAGAAAAACGTGAAGCGCTTGACTCTCCATTCTGGTCGACTCCCGGTAGAGAATATTTGTTGTGTTAGACCAACGCAGTGTGTTCCGAAACAAAAATCATAAAAAAAAATTAACGGGTTGAGATAATTTTTTGCGGTTTTTGGCATTCGACGCAGCGTCAAATTACAATTTACCAAACAACTTGTACAGAGTATTATGTGTGCCAGTATTATGTGTGCCAGTCATGCCAGTTGCCACGCTGCACTTATTCGTTGGTTAGCCCTTATTCCGAAATCAGGGACTTTTCCGGAGACATTTTTGGTCCGGAGACAACAGGCTGAAATCGGGGACGGAAATCCGGGAATGGTCACCCTAACTGTATTTGCGAATACAAACTATTCGGCTGGTCATTCTGGGCTTACGTATTTTCTCAGTTATAATACCGTATTCCTCGATAGCACGTCCAGCTGATGGTCAAAAACTCGATGTTACGATCTCGAGCTTTTGAGATTACTTCATCGTACTTCACGTTCACGAACTGAGTATTCTCGGTCGCACCGAACCAGCATCGCCATTCGAACGCAGAAATTCCATAATATTCAAAATTCTGCATTTGAATAGCAACTTTGGACACTTTTGCATATTATTTTCTTCGTGCGTCATAATAATTCACAACACGCGTGATATCATCACGCACCTAGTCTCGTACGAAGAAAAATATGCATAAAAGTGGCTATTTCAATGCCGAAGTTGCTACTAAAATGCAGAAATGTTTATTTCGCTGTATAAAAGACGCAGTTATTTCGATATCTGATGGCTTCTTTCCCGCCATGCTGAGTAGAGGAATTAATTAGGTTAATATTATTAACAGCAATAAATGCTTACAAAACGAGGGGAACACTGCGGACAAGGAAAAGAGGGGAAACGTTTTCTATGTAAACTTATGTTTTCAACCACTGACTAGCCCATCTTTCCCTGTATTATAATGCCGTGTATGTACATTTATGGTGGGTTTTCACTGAGTCCGGTTGCGTTGGGTTTTGTTACGTTAGCCAATTACATACTGGAAACGTTGGGTTCCGACCAATCAGAGAAGTAAAAGCAACTCAACCGGACTCGGCGAAAACCCACCATAAATTCATACAGCACGTCCACCGTACACCTGCTGTATTCTCTAATAACCGCGACATTTTCCGATTTCAGTTAACCATGTATCCTGCATCTTTTGTTTCATTTGGTGTAACGCTTATTGTCAGATGGAAGGATTCAACATAGGTGCGTGCCATTTTGGAGAAATGGGAGCCTTGCACATACATCACTGCAATTGCACAAACGACACACCTTTTATTGGACACAGCGGTTAGCAAGAGTAAGAATCAGCTGTACGATTTCTCACGAAAATAGGGCGCTTTAAACGTTTACTGTAACGCGGCTATAAGTGAAATACACGGTATACGAGTATAGTACTGTGACTACAAAGGAATCCATTTGTTTTACAAATAAGTTTCCTCAACTTTCTCCATCCGTGATGTGTACAACACGTCGCGAGGTTATTGACTGTCGTCTGTCGTGAAGATTGCTAATAAGAGTTCCTTTTCTGTTTTTCTCCCACATGCTGTAAAGTATTTTTAACCTTTTAATATTTTTACGATGTTTTCTTTTGAATAAATTAAATTGACCTACCAAGTACATTGGGTGAACTTTGCAAAAATATCGAAATATAAGTAACGAATAATAAAGAAATCATTTAATTAAAATATTTAATTATTTCGTTAGCTTAGGAATCAGGACTCTCTTCAGAAATACCTCATTCAGCAGTAATTGAAAACGATTGAGATGCACGATAACTTATTCCTGTACTAGCTCTTATGGATTGCTCACAGGTCAGGCATACGGTATGGGCTACAGGATAATTTGTTATCTCAGTCCCCAGATCTACCATCATGAGCCGGCAGAATCAAGAAGGAAACCAATTTTATTGTAAACCGAATAAACTATTTTGTACTCACCTACTGTACAACTGAATGTGTTCTACCCTTGGTTCTACCCCGTATTAACTTATACGCACTCCCAAGTAGGGAGTATTTGAATTCTCCTCACTTTTTCTGCATTATAGTGGAATCCCCTTGTTTTTCATTAGACACTTTTAGCAACATCGCGCTAACGCTATTTTCCGCAGAACACGTTATTTCTTTCATGCGCACGTCAGACCGGTTGAAGCAGTAAAACGTCGTCTGCGATTGTACCTGCGCGTGGTTCAAGCGCAGACGACGTTTTATCGCTTCAACTGAAATAACGTAGGCATAAAATAACTTAACGTATTCTGCGGAAAGTAGGAAAAGCGGGACGGCTGCTAAAAGTCTCTAATTATTCAGCGAGTTTAGTAACTGCGACGTAACGCTAACGTACCGTATAACATAAAAGTAAGGTATGAGTGGTTCCGATCGGCTTGCGCAATTTGGATGTTCACTGCAAAATCCACTGTACTGTACACAAGCTCATCTGAACGTGTCATATACGTTACGGTCACGTTAGGTTAGCGTTACGTCGAAGGAACTCGCTCCACACATTGGGTGCCATCTGTATTTCAAACACTGAATTAATATAAGTTACGATCGACCCACATTCCAACAAGCTTACATTTACCGTATCATGTTTACTCTTTAATGTCTATATCTTCACCTCTCATCCTTTGCAACAAACGCGTATATTTACATTATTTTGATTAGCACAATGACCTCCGGCCTAAAAATTAACACTATAACATTCGCCTCACTTGTATAGACTGCGCTCCGCTTGATGAATTACGTCGCACTGTCCAATTTTAAGGTTATCTCATTTGCACTGTCCTATTAGCACATCTCTTTTCAGATCATTGAATTAAGAATATTTTTCTTTTTTATTTCCGCTGCGTGATCGCACTCAGCCTATTAATATTGTCCAGTTTGCAACATCGAATTCTTCTTGATCGGCTCGTAGTTCTCGTATATGTTATTAGTCGGGGAACCTGGCGGCGAGGGCGCGGGGCCGAGGCCGGCCAATACAGGATCAATGTAATAATTGTCTTCTTGTTGCTGATGGAGGCTCACGTCACTGTATTGTCTGGTCAAGATAGGTTCAATGTAATGCGGCTCATCATCCTGCTGATCTATGATCACGTTATCTTCCTGTTTCTGCTTTTTCCTGCATAAAAATAGAATAAAATAAACACGAAATGTATTATTGAAAAGAATCGCAGCAGTAAGTGTTTGTGAGGATATGAGTCTGCTCATCAACACATATCCGACATTTTTTACATGTTTTACTGCCTATTTGAAAACTAGTTCCGAAAAATTCCGTGTCATGTTGTCATTACATCATTCAACGAAAATTTTTAAAAATCGATCTTTTTTTTTTTTTGCTATAACTGCTAAAATCCTGGTCTATAATGGATGTTTCGTTTAATCCATTTCATCTTTGAAAAAAAAATCAGAAGCCCCCCCGAAATGTAATCGTCGACAGCGACTTAATGTTGCATCTAATTGCTAAATGCTAATGTAGTTAAACATTCTGGCCAATGGAAAGAGGTTTAATCCAGGATAAACTGCTGGAATGACTCGTATGATGAGGATCAAGGAAGAAAGAGAAGAGACTTGATGGAAGATGTGTCTTAGCACAGGGGATGTCGTACACAGATGTTACGACCGAAATGAATGGTGTTTGTTGGCCGCCAACCTCCAGAATGGAGACGGCACTTGAAGAAGAAGAATTTAAAAGCTTACATGTGATTCCTGACCAAGATAGCTATCACGACTATGACACACAGGGCTCCTCCGACGAAACTCAACACAGTGGACAGTGCTGAAAAACAAAGAAGAATGTTTTTATAAGCAACTCTAGGGAACACCCACATAATCGACTATTAGGGGTTATAAAATAGAATTACATGGTCTGGAATGTTTTCTACTCGTACAATCAGAAAATAGTCTAAAACCCGAAATGATCCCCAAAGATTTTATAGTACTGTAGGCCTATAAGTTTACTATCACTATTATTTGCTTTTTCAAAGATCAATATTAGAATCCGGGAATCATTCTGTGATGCCTTATTCATTTTTTCCACAAAAGTCTATTATGCTTGAAACTACAGTGGGGATTTGGAATTTGTGCTTTTACCACCACGTCCTTATCGAAGTCTCAAGAGTGATCTCTGGACCAGAAAGATATTCTAATATAGGCCCTATACGGTACAGTACACTGAGTACAGTTGTACTTCCTAAACGTATCCCCCGCAAACCAGGGTTTTTTTCTAGGGGGAGGGGGGGGGGAGGGGGGGAGTCTGTTGTTTTTATTATTTTTTTTTTTACTGATCCTCTGTTGCACATAGTATATGGGTATTGTGCTTCGTTTCACTATTTCTCCGATTTGTACTTTTTTTCTCGCAATGGTTCCTGTTTTCTTTCCTTTTTCCCTACATTTTTTAAGAAAGTTTCGAAAGCCAGAGGGGTCACCGCGGGTTGTGAACGAAATGTCACGAAAATGTATAGGATACTCCTTAATAATGCGCAGTACTAGCATAAGGATCAAACTGAATAGATCGTCTCAATAGAAGACTATTTTTGTAGGAGGGGAAGAAAAAGTAAGGGATATTTTCGTGACGATTTCAAGTTTATAAGAAGAAGAATTTTTATAACTATTATAAGTTACTTAAATTATCCTGTATAATAAATTAGTAAATTACCTATCAAACTGCGATGATCAGCCTCCGCCGCTGCTGCAATAAAGAGACACTTAAACCAAACGGAAATACAGGGTGCGCCATAAAGTTGTCCCTACGATTGTAATCAGGGACAACTTTATGGCACACCCTGTATATCGCCAGTCCAAAATACCTTCTCCGATACCCCGAAAGTTAGTTACGAGTTATGTTTAAAATAAGTTTTTTGGATCCAAACGGAGATTTATCATATTGGTGCTAAGTGTTTTCGTATCGGAGAGGGAGTCATTGTGCACCATTTTGTAGTTCAGATAGCCGCAGCTGTCTGGACGCCTGAGCCCTGATTGGTCGCGGAGTGGCGGTGGGTTTGATTTCGCAAACTGCTATGTCGTTCTACGATGCTGAATGCATAACAAACTACCAATCCCAAATCAAATCTACCATCCCGTTTTGTGGCCAATCGGTTGTTCAGACAGCGCAGCGGCATGACCTACAAAATGATGCACAGTGACGCCCTCTCTGATACGAAAACACTCTATACTCGATACTTACAATCGCCGCCGAGCTGTATTTGAAACCATTGACGTTGCATTTCTGAAAAATAATATCAAAATATAATATTCAAAAGTAAAGAAATCGTTGACCACAGAAATAACTTTGTTGGAGATACGAACTATTTACCAATAAGATGTCGGGAAAACTTCTTTGACTCTTGTTTCAGTCTTTCTTCTAGAAAATATTAAACTTTGATTTCATGGTAACTATCTGGGTAGTATTTGAACGAATATACCGAGTTCAGAGAAAAATTACTGATGATGCCCGTACATTACAGCTTTTTAAAATGTTTATTTAACCTGCGGTACGGGGGAGTTCCTCTCAGGATTAAACTCCAGATATATATACGGTATAACATATAAAACATATAAACATGCAGCAAGTTAAGTTATCGCTACAAAACATCTTTAAAATCTCAAAATAAGTATCATTCAACCATGAGCACTATAAGGGTACAATCGAAATAACTTAGTTGTACTGTATTTAAAGTTGAACATGTTACAGTTTTTAAAATATTTAACACTCGTCCTAATTACCTTTACGAAATTGGCACACGAATGGTTGTTTGAGAGTATTGCATTCGTCGTCAGTAGTGAAATCTGGATAATTCGCAGTTGCATTTTCACAAAGACCTTCTGCTGTCCTATTGTATGTGGGAGCTAAAGCAATCCATGCTGGAACATTTCTATAAATTGAGAAAAACAGTATATTACATTTGCTGGAAATTTTCTATACCCAGTATATTTCTTTTGCGGTTTTGTGGTAATATAATACGAATAGTATTCCGAAATTTTCCACCAAGTAAGTTATTTGGTTCTTGATCAAAAGCTGTAACAGTACCGTAACATAATCTTTCTTTTAGCATCCCGCAGGAACGGTTGCTTATATATTACTCAGGGTTTATACACTATTCAGAGTACATCCACGTGTACACGATTGGGTCAGTAAAGTAAGAAGCAAAGGCTGATATTGACTCGTATTGGAATGAAAATAAACAACATTTTTGATTGAAC
The DNA here is from genome assembly GCA_034694405.1 of Scolopendrellopsis subnuda. Lineage (NCBI taxonomy): Eukaryota > Metazoa > Arthropoda > Symphyla > Scolopendrellidae > Scolopendrellopsis > Scolopendrellopsis subnuda. The sequence continues at coordinate 6,644 of JAQFYH010000186.1, forward strand.
TCTTACTTAAGTATGACTTCGTCTTTTTTCGAACCGTCGACTTCATCAAGGTTATTAATCGATGATTCATTATGCAACCGTATTCTAAAAAGGAATTCATCAAGAATTACTGTCTAACATTATGCAGATAGATCGAATATTATGTCGCCACTTTTAAGTTCTTACATCACATCCGAAGCTTCAAGAATGTTAATCGGTATGTTAGTAGATCTCCAACTCCTGAAAACAAATCCATCAAATGAATGCAGAAGAAGACTGAGTTAGATCGAAATTCATCCTCTCACTTTGGTTAAATGAGTAAAATAAAAATATAGCTATTAACTCATTATCTGCTATAAAGGTTGTTCAGTAGCTAGAAAACAGAGAAAAATAATTATTAAAATAGTAAAATACACAAGTTCTCGGCTAATATTCATCCTAAAATTATAAACTATGGCTAGATTTGTTCAGCAACATTCTCTCTACAGAGTATATGCACTGAGAGAAGTTTACTTTCTAAATTTAACTTTCGGAATAATTTTTAAAATCGAAACTTTCGTTTATGGCGCTCCATAAATTCCGATTTTAAAATTATTCCGAAATGTAAATAAAAGAAATGAACTTCCCAGACCATACAGAGAATGTTGCTGAATAAAAAATAGCCATAGTTTATAATTTTAGGATGAGAATTAGTCGAGATCTTGTGTATTTTAATTTTTCTCTTTTCTATAGCTACTGAACCACCTTAACTCATACGGTATAGCTCTCTATAAACGACAGCCACTCTTTATAACTGTTTCGGGTCAACGGATTTCAACTCGCGTACTTCGATGTCACAGAGCAATTATTTTTCGGTGTATGGTGCTTGCAAAAGCACCTGGTCGCGATATATACCTAAGTTAGGTACCGGCCTACCCCTCGAGAAAAGTCTAGATTAAAATAAAAACTTACTGATCTTGAATGATCGTTTGATACGTAACGATCGTAACGAATTTGTCATCTAGTTGTACTAATCTTCCTTTCATGAGATCACATTTTTTTTCTGCTTCTTTCCAAGTCAGAGGAATTCTTACAACTTCAATACAAGGTGCTTTGTTTTCGTTCCATCTTCTTTCGCATTCATCTTCTACAAAATTAATATTTATGTTTAAAAAAAATATTTTTTAACGAAGTAATATTTTCGAATGGCTTAGTTAGGCTAAAGTTAGGCTACAGTTATGCAGTTAGGCTACAGTTAGGCAGTTAGGCTACAGTTAGGCACTTAGGCTACATGTTGTTCTGTGATTGTTTTACATACAGGTGATGGTGCAATTAAGTTACTCCTCCCAAGTTCCCAGCAGAGATATAGTCCAAGATCATATTCCTGATCCGCCGTCACATGATTTTGGGAAGTATAATATGGAAAAAGTATTCAAATCATTCTGTCTATCAGTAGTACTTAATTGCTGTTTCAGAAAAATTAGAGTAGGCTACCACAAATTGTTCTAATACAAGAAAGGATATGAATACGACTTTTCTCTAACTCTAACTACAGAGGTACGCACTGCTGTACAGTGCTTTAACTTTCTGAACAGCAGTATCTCTTAAAGGCGGAAACTGTAAACTTAGTACGGACTGCAGGGTATGACTGAATTCTGCATGAGCAGATGCACTGGTAATCACTGTAATACCCGCCGCAGAGGAGCATGCAGATGAGCAGCCAGCCACGCAGAGGAGGAGCAGATCTAATTCTTTGGGAGCAGCAGTATTCCTCGGCTGCGAATATTGCAACCTGGTATAATTCAAATAAAGATGAATAAACTTACTTACCAAAGTATTCACAGACAAAGGAAAACGAGTTATTGCAGTCTTCGTAAGTCAAACCAGAATGAAGAGAAATGGTAGCGCAAGGCTCTTCCGGGCTGCCAATTGGTTTTAGCCAGTGATCATTCAAAGTGATGATCCCATGAGTTTGAAAAAACTTTGAAAATCGCATCACCCAGTACTTTTCAACACTGTAAAAATACAGGGATTACGGATATCAAGGCCCGTAGAAGGATTTTAGTACGTGTTACGGTATTTTATGCCCGAACGGAAAAAAGCACCCTATAAATGCGGATAGTACGTCTCTAATGTTGGTTTGCACCAAAGTCGATTAAAGTTAATCGGAGGCTTTAACAACGGGCGATTAACCAATCCGTGATCAAGCTGAATGATAGCCGTTAACTGGATTGGTTCAACGCCCGTGGCTATACCTCCGGTTACTTTAACCGACTTTGGTGCAATCCAGCAGTCTAAGAGGATTTTACTGTCAAATTCGAGCGTGATATCGTATACGATATCACGATCGAATTTGACAGTAAAATAGAGCGTGATATAACAACTTTTACGGAAATATAGCTTAACTGTTAAATAGAAATTCTCCACTGTTTTCAACTTTGCATCTACGCGTGTATATTATAATTACCAAGAATTGTACATACTCGTACATCATTCGGTATTGTATTTTATATACGATTTCTTACGTATTCTTGCATAATCAACAGTGTATATTTATCTCTGCTGATAAATACAATATACTGTTGGTACTATTTTGTAGTGACGGGAATTCATTTTGAAAAACCATCCAGGGGAAATTTAAAAAGAAAACAAATATTGCACTCTGTATCTTACCAATTCCTTTTTAGCAGTTTTTGAATGAAATCGACATTCTTCTCATTCGCAACTGCTAAATCTCCTCCAAGTCGTTGACAAGAATCGAAAGCCTCAGTCAGTAAAGCGGGACGATTAAATACCTTATAGCAGTCTGATGACTCATATTCCTTGCTGGTGAATGATCCTTCGGGACATCCAGAACCTTTGAATCGAAAAAAAAAACACATTAAGTTTTCGTTTTAAAACACATTATGTTATGAGCATTATAAAGCAACATGCTGCAGGGGTTTTCTTAAGGAATTTGTACAACAACCCACTTTTTTTACTATCAAGGGGGGGGGGGGTCCTGATATGCCTCCCCTAGTTAACAAGCGGGGGAAGGGGGTCTGGGGGGCAGTAGCCCCCAATCCACCGGAGGTGAAAATTTTTTGAAATGAAGGCTTTTTTTGCTCAAATTTTTACAATATTTTAAAAAATTTCGGGGGTTTTAAACCTGTAAGCCGCCGGAGGAGAAAATCTTTTAAAATACGGTATAAGTTGAAATTGGTAGGTTTCCAAACACTCGAAAAATTGATGTTGACTCTTTAGTTTTTGGGATGTTGAGAATCTCAACAACCCAAAATGTACTTTGCAATATCCCAAAAACCTTTTAGAACAACCCACTTCAGCCACAACATCCCACACAAAAGACCCCTGACGTACCCCTGATGTACCGCAGAGTAAGACAGTACTCGTAGTTCTCTGCGTAAATGTGCGTACACACGAGAGATTTTTCATCACATTTTTCAAACACTTTTTGAAAGTCAAACACAAGTTCTTAGATTGTTGAACAATATTGTCAGCAGTTTATACTCCGTAAACTGCTGATATTGTCTAACTTTTGTGTCACAGCACTTTTTGATTTTGATCAATTTGAGTAAGTTATACAAAAGATCTGTGCATGGGGATATTTTTTGATCCGTCTACTTTTTTCGTGAAAGTGTGAAACAAAAGTGTTACGAAAATGTCTAGAAAAATCTCTCTTGTGTACGCGCCTTGATAATATTGCATTAAAAAGAGTTTGTTGAAAGAGGATTCAAAAACCATGTTGCGATAAGTAGGGCTCTGTTTTTGAATGAACGAGTTTACAGGAGTTAACGGTGTTCAGATACGGTACTTATATTTGAATTCTAAAATAAAATATTTTGCACATTATGCATTATGCAGTTATGTCAAAAACCCAGCTGCATCAGAGCTAATTATAACACTATCAACGGATTATTGCAAACTATAAGGCTGGGTTTCTCCAACGCTGATTAACGCTTAATCACTGTTTAAAACTTAACGGTCGTTTTCAACATGGGGATATCCTATCTTTAAACGACAGTTAACTTTTAATCGTCGATTAAGCGCTAATCAGCGTTGGAGAAACCCAGCCGAAGAATGGTTAGTTAGTCTTACCTATGTCTCCAAAGTCTAAAATGTCAACTACTCCCGATATATCTAATTTATCTGTTCCTGCAAGTACGAAAATTGAGATTAAGACGAGAATTTGTTTCTCTGTTTTCATTGTAACAAAATAAGTTTAACAGCAACGTTTGGAAAACCCACTAACCAAATTTCCTTTAAACTATAAAAGTCACATGTGATTTTTTTTATCAGTAAATCTTATTTTCCTTATTCCCCGTTTCCTGATAAATAAAATCAAAACGAAAGTTTTTTTTATTGTAATCGATTTTCGCTAAAGAATTTTGAACGCAAAAGGGGAAGAAACGATAAAAAATGAACAGCGTTATGTTCATATTTTTTAATTTATTTTTGGGGATGAGCCCTAGAGAATAGCTTGTAACGCGGGTATTTTGATTATTGTGAAAAATATTTGTATACAGCTTTGTACTGTATGATACCCCGTTAGTATACAAAGCAGCTAATTCACAGCGCCAAAGTTTCAGGATGTCAAATGCATAGGAAGTAATGACGTCATATTCCTGTTTATAACGCTGAAACCTTAATAATAAAATAATAATATTTTTAAATATGCCTATACACAGCTGGGTATATTACATTGTGTAAACTTTCTGCCCCAAAAGAAGTGGATATTTACTGTATAATTAATGCTGGGTACCGATTTTCGTCTTCCCTTTACGTAAAGTCGGTGACATCACCCATTGCCATAAAGGCAGACTTTACTGAAAGTCGTCTTTATGGCAGACGAAAATCGCGCCCCTGCCCTGGAGCAATAAATAATAGGCTACTGGTAAATCAACTTTCGATAGCATAATATTCAGTTTCCAGACTGCAGTAAATTACGTAAGCACAATCAAAGAACTAAACGTTCTTTAGCTTTGTATCTTATGTTATTTCAGTGTTTATTGGTAATAAATAATCACAATTTACTGGGTAGTGACTTATCTGAAATCTTATAGATGAAAATCTGTATAATAACACCATAATCTGTGTCCGCTAAATCTACACGCAAGTAGTCCAGTTTCAAAGGAAGTAGTTTGGCGTAGTCTGTCCCTCTAAAATAATGGCGACGAGGAATTGACGGTTTCTGTGTCAATACATATAAATGACACGTAAGTCTGTTACATGGTCATATGATAGAAAGAAATTTGTTAACGAAAACAACTGAAATCTGAATTTGTTTATTTTTATTGTTGTGAAAATAAAAAAGTACATCGAGGAAATGACAAAAGAGTAAGAAAAGGGCAACACTAGAGGCCTTTGGAGAAAAGTAAAGAAAAGAGCAGAGAAATAGAATAAAAACCAGAGAAAATGCATAAACGGATGAACTTACAGGTGGTTTTAAAAGTAAGCAAATTGGGGTATTCATTAATGCAGTTAAATACAGTTCTATGTTCGGAAGATCAGTCAATACTGTCTGATAGTTCGTGGCCACGTACACTCGTACAGTGTCACCAACCACTCTATATCACTGTGTGTTCTTGAAGTACGTTGCATCATCAGGTATGTCTTCATATATGTGGCAGCTTGAGTTTACGTATCTATTGTTTATCGAAGAACTTTGCTGCTGCTGTGCACAGGCCAAGACATCATTGGGTGAGTTCACGTATCCATGATTGGTTGCAGAGGAGCTTGGCGGTGGACCCAGACCGATCAACACAGGATTGGATGAGTTTACGTAACTGTGACTTCTTGCTGAGGAAACTGGTTGGTGTGATCCTGGCGTGTTGATCGGTGGACCCAGACCCACCAACATGGGATCGATGTAATAAGGGTCATTCAAAATCTGGTGGTCGTCTTCTTGCTGTTGCAACTTCTTTTTCCTGAATAACATTCAAATAATTGTTTTCTTAACTCGCCTAATCTTGCATCCCCTTCTACTATACTTCTCTCGAAGGATCGGGATGAGCCTTGAACCCTATGGTATTCAAGGCATCTCACCCAAACAGATAACGAGTCCATCGTGAAGAGATGAACGTGGAAAGAATACCTTACGACGTTGCCCGAGAGGGTAAATTTTGCTTGGCGAGTTTACACTTTTTTTTTCGGTCGACAACATTGGGAGTTCCGTACTTAGATTTGTAAACAGTTGAAATAGTTCAACTTACCGCTGATACATTACCAAGATGGCAATCACAACAATGACACAAATGACACCTGACACAAAACTCAATGCAACGTAAAGCCCTGAAAACAAAACAAAAAAACAAAAAAAAAAACAAAAAATTAAAACAATGTTTATAAGTTGATCCAATCTGAAAGAGTTAATATGCGATGAAAACTCGGAATCGTCCAAGAATATTACAATTTTTACGTAAATGGTGTGTTCATTTACATACCGATACCATGCATCTAACATCTAAATGACTCAACAAACGTGCATGTACACCATTACATGACGTTAGTGTACCGTAGAATTGCACAGTTTTCAGAAGACGTTCGAAAATTGTGGGCGGAGGGAGATTTCTTGCAACTTCCATTACAATTCCCAACTTTTTCAGGTTCTGCACTGAGCCCTAACTTAGACCCTTCCTTTCCCTTGTAAAATTTTCAGATCTAAAATCATTCAGCAAGAACCTTATAACTGATGTGGTACAAAATAAGTTATAACGTAAAATTATGCATTTTTATTTTAAATTTTGCTCATCTAGATTTTGCTAATTATTTTTTAGTTCTAAAGCACAGCACTCAGGTCACTTTTAATAGAGCTCTGCTGGGGTCCGAAACTTTTCCAATTTGTTAATTTTAGTGCGTTGTCTTAGTTCGACACTTTTTTAGTGGTCAAATAAAAAAAATCACGACTGACTGAATTATTTTAGACAATAAACAGTCAATAAATATTAATTAGTAATGTGATAATGAAATAAAGAATTAATTACTTTACCTAGTAAACTGTGATCATGTACTGGTTCTACTGCAAAGATATATTATGAATCATTAACTAGTGTAACTGATTGAGTATGAGTATATAAGTACGAGTAAGTACGAGAGTACTTGCTCGTACTTACTGTACCTTAGCATCAATCATTATTAATGGCTGATTCTGAGGTTTTACGATGTAAATAAAATTCACCGAATAATAATAATATTGCAGAATTCCGAACAAAATACAATATTCTCAATACTCGTTACAGGTTCAACTTTAAAAAAAAAGTAGCCATACCATACAGTAGTTTACACCTCCATTGATTTAGTTGGATACTTTTACAGTTTCATCTGTTTTACAACGTAACGGTATCTGTTTGTAATATCTTGTGGCCTGTGGTACTTACTGTTTTCGAAGCTATCCAGGTTAAACCACTGACGTTGCATTTCTGAGTATTAGAATAACACATTATTACTATACGGGATTTTGTGAAATTTCGATAATGTAGTTATACAAATACAATCGTATTTCTACTTACCGATAAGTTGCCTGGAAAGATTCAAGTTATGGAGTTTGATGTTTAAATCTAAAAATAAAAATAGCAAACGTTTTGTCTCATAAACAAGTGAAAATTTTTGTCCCATCACATTTTCGAAAACCTTAGATTTAAAGTATGAACTGAATCCATACCCAGCAAGATTCTCTAAGATGCAAAGAAAAACTAGATAACGGCGCAACTATACATCAAGGTTCACATAGAAATTCATTGACTGATTTCAAAATAATAAATATTAAGCGCATCAACATGTCTTCCAGATACAAAATCCTCTGGATAGAGCTGATGCAGTATGGTATGGTACTACAGTATCCACCTCCATTGTCCACCTGCAAATACTGCAAATAGTTTACTTTATTTTATTTCATTAATCGTCCCCTTTTTTCGCAATTGCAATAGCATTGAATCGGCGTTTCACGCTAAAACATTTAACGCTAATTCGCATGCACATCTAAACCTTAGCATTCGAAATCTGCAGGTGGACACATACAGTACAAATACCGTGCAGCATCACAAATATATGTAACTTTCGTGGTTTGACTGCTTTATGTTCATCGAATTATGTTGGGACAAGCTGAACCTTGTGTTAAATTAACGCACCTTGATATTCAAATTGGCACACAAACGGGTGAATAGCATTCATGCACTCGTCATCAGTGGCTGCAATGGAATAATGAGCAGTTGCAGATCCACAAAGATCTTCTGTCCCAATGTATCCGGGCGAATGTTCGGCAATGGACATCCACGCTGCAACATATCTAACGAGAGAAAAAACATTAATTTTATTTCCTCGTTACGGGAGATTCATTATGCCATACAAACATCTTACAATTGTTTGGAACCGTCATCTTCGTCTGATTGGTTATTGAAGTCAGTCAGCGAATCATTTTGCCTCCACCTCCTGCAAAACAATTTTAAATTTCAAACTTTGGAAATACGGTTACGGTATAAAAGTATCCGAGTCAGGATACTGGACAGAGTAAACCAGGGGTGGGGAACCTTTTTTCGGGATAAGGCCATATTCACCTATCAATATTTTCCAAAGGCCTTTAACAGAAAAAAAAAAACAATAATTATTTTTTACAGTTTATTCATTAGAAATTAGTGACTCTTCTGGTATTGTTTTCTGTCACAAA
>JAQFYH010000187.1:0-15246 GCA_034694405.1 Scolopendrellopsis subnuda
ACAGCCGTTTAGCCCGTTTTTAAACAAAGTCGCGATCAGTAAGGAGAAGGAGTGAAAACTACAGCACTAACTCCCTCGGACGGCATGTAACAGAACCTGCCGGATATTGGCGTCATAGAGCCATTGCAGCCAATGTAAGCACCCAATTCCTAATAAATTTCTGGTATGACCAATAGAAAGGGTGGATATTTGGCCGTTTAAAAATCTCTTTTGTGCTGGGGAAGCCTGTGCGATTTGTAAAAAAATATAATGCTGCCTGCTTCCCGCGCATGTAACTATTTTAAAATTTCACATAGGACGTACAGTATTGCAATGGCAACGACATTGAAAAAAAAATCATGAAATAAATTTTAAAAAATTAAACATTAGGCCCAAAATCTTTGTTGCTGATTGAGTACATAAATAAATATGGCAAAGAGCCCAAGAATAATAATATACAAAGAATACCGTTCTGATAGTATGGCACCGCTAGAGGGCGCGGGCTCCTGGTTTGCTGTCCTTACTTTTTCTGGCCATTCATCGCGCTCGTGTGGTTAAATGCGCCATCCACCATCATTCTAGCCTATCATACGATCAGAACATATTACCGTACACTCAATATGAGTTCGTTACAAAAAAGCATTGAGCAAATACAGAAACTGTCAAAAGTTCTTAGCCACCTGTGTTTTTGCATTCGCCAGCATGCGAATGCAAAACTCAAATAGAAATTTGGTACACCGTCACACGTACTCACCTCCCGTGAAAATGGAAAGAAAACTTTCAAAACCAGTCCAAATGGTTCGGATCAGTGAACCATCCATTTCAATATTTCTCCATCTGTATACGGTCTAAAACGTTCAAATTTCATACATGTAGTCCACAGATCTGGACCAGGACATTTTGGACCAGATTTGAAAGTTTTCATCTCCATTGTCGCGGGAGGGTGAGTAGCCTATGTGTACCAAATTTCAACTTTCTACGTCTATTTTGGTTTTTGCTATCTCTAGTGAATGCAAAAACACAGGTGGCTAAGGACTTTTTGTGCATTATACGGAGTATTCACAACATTGTTTTGTTTTTCCGCCGTGAGATGGCGTTAGTGGTTGGGGTTTTTTTTCTTTCACACTCCGGCTTCAGGTGTTTCATTATTATTCTCGTTTTTACGTCGTAGCGGTTCTCGAAATTTCGTTTTTCGTTTTCGAAATGTACCGAGCTTTTGTTATAATTTAATTTATTTAAAGAAGAATAAAATACAAGTCAACTAAAACATGGTTCCTGTTTTTCGCCGTTTTTCGTGTGGAATTCTCACAAGGTTATGGGCCCAGCACGCTTCCTCTGCGCGAAAAGTTTAGAAGAAGTAGCTGCTGCGAGACGGAAGGAGCGGAGAGACGGCGAACACGTAGGAAGAAAGACGAAATGTTTTACGCCTTTTACGGTTGTATAGTTGACTGAATTTGAATGAATTTATTGGAATTATTAATTATTTGAAATAGAATTTGTTTGAATTTAAATTGCTGAAATGGAAAATAATCATGAAGCTCGAGGAGTGTTGGATTTTGACAAGTTACATGGTACAAAGAACTTTCGGGAATGGAAAGTGGACGTTGAGATGTTGTTGAGAGAGAGAGGGCTCCGGGGAATAGTCGATGGAACAGAACCGGCACCCGCAACAACGGCAACAGTTACGGAGACGAATACTTACAATAGGAGGATGGATAAAGCGTTATCGACGATTTACTTGGCGTTGGACGTCACAGTAAAACCACTATTGTCAGGAATAGGGGATCCGAAGGAGGCATGGAAGATTTTGGAGAAGAACTTCGAGCCGTCTTCAAAAGCCATGATCGGAAGACTGTTGTCCGAATTTTATGGAGCCGGGATGTTAGCCAACGAATCGATGTCGGTTTACTTAGCGAGACTCAAGGATTTGGTTCGAAGATTGGCCAATAGCAACTGCAAGATCGATGATGTCCATCTAGCGTACAAGATGATCTGCGCGTTACCGGATCGATATGACGTCATCGTGCAACAGCTTTACCAACTGCCAGACGAGGGTTTTACCGTTGCAGCCGTTGAGGGGGCGTTATTGGCAGAGGACGGACGAGTTCAGAACAGCGTCGGCGGAATGAAGAATCAGACGGTTTCCGGAGCGTTCTCGATGGACAAGAAGGCGACTGACGGACAATCGCAGAATAGAGGAGAGTCGAATCGTGGTTACCGTGAGAAGTTTAAGAACATTTTTTGTTACAATTGCAAGAAATACGGTAATCATATCGCGCGTAATTGTCCGGAATCGAAGAGAAACGAGGATCGAGATTACGGTCAGATGACATCAAAACCCAGGAACAACAACCGATCGGAGAACTTTAAGACGAATCAGAAGAGAGGCGGTGCAGTTTCCGGATCTGGAGGACATTCGGGTCATGTTACGGGAACCTGGTTCATGCAGGTGCACTCCACAGAGCGAGATGATTGTGGGTACGATCACGAGTTTATTTTTGATACGGGGGCAACGCACCATTTTTGCAAATCGCGTGAATTATTTTCTAGTTTTAAAGAATTAAGCAAAGATGTTAAACAGGGCAAGGGATCCTTAAAGACGGAGGGCCTTGGAAGCGTTTGCGTAGAATTGGAGTGCGGATCGGGTCAGGGTGTGAGCATCGAGCTAAAAGAGGTTTATTACGTCCCAGAGTTGTCCAAGAATCTGATTAGTTTAGGATCGGTCGAAGATGCGGGGTTTAAATACGTAGGGAACGGAGGTAAGTTGGATATCTATGATCGAAATGATAGATTGTTTATTCAGATCGAGAAGAAGCAGAGATTGTACGCGACTAGAGGTAGAAAGTTGAATGTTTCAGAGGACGTTCAGATTATGAGGAAAAATGTGGGATCGTTAGAGTTATGGCATCGAAGGTGCGCTCATGTCAGTCCAGGGAATGTTTATCGTATGATAAATAATGGGATTGTTGATGGAGTCGATAGTGTCGAAAAGGAGACGATCCAGTGTCATGAGTGCATCGAAGGGAAATTGAAGAGAGGGCCTTTTAAACGATTGCCAGGAGTAGCCTCAAGTAGACCTTTAGAGTTGCTTCATATTGATTTATGGGGTCCCGCACCCGTTCAGAGTCTAGGCGGATCGAAATATTTTCTGGGAATAGTCGACGATTATTCTAGGTGGATCGCGGTTTATCCTTTGAAAGATAAAACGGAGGCCAAAGATAGATTGAAGGAATTCATCGTAGCTGCCGAGAGACAATTGAATCAGAAAGTTGTCGTCGTCCGCTCAGATAATGGAATGGAATTTTGTTCCAAGGAGATGGAGGATTATTTTCGCAGCGTAGGAATTAGGCATCAGTTAACTAATGCTTATACCCCAGAGATGAATGGCGTGGCCGAGAAAATTAATATGGATGCTGTTGACGCGGTTAGGACTCTGTTGATAGATGCAGATCTTGATGCTAGTTTTTGGGCAGAGGCCTTACAGTGTTACGTTCACGTTAAAAATAGAGTTCCGCATGCTACGAGTATCGATAGTACCCCGTATGAGAAATGGTTAGGCCGAAGAGCTAGAATTTCGCATTTCAGAATATTTGGATCGTTGGCATTTATTCATGTTCCCAACAGGTATCGCAGCAAACTCGAACCAAAGTCAAGAAAAGGGATTCTAGTGGGATATGCAAATTATACGAAAGGTTATCGTGTTTATGATCCGGTTAGGAATCAGGTGGTCGAGTTGAAGCACGTTAAGACAGATGAGACTCTTCGTGGTTTGAAAGCGATCGCGAATGCCCGTCAGACTTCCCCAGAGTATTTCTCGGACGATGATCAGAGCGTCATCGATGAAATCGATAGATCTGTTCCTGATGTTGCTAAGGAGAAATCTAAGGACGAAGGTCAGGCAATAGGCGGAAATCAGATTGTCAAAAAGATTGGGGATTCGGAGAAAGTTGTTGAAAATAGGGCGAGTATTCAAACTCCTGAGGGATGGCGGAGATCGGAAGTTCCGAGAAAGACAGGAAATCGTACTGACGTGTATTATTATGCTCCTGATGGAGAGAAGTGTAGGTCAGTTAACGATGTCAAAAGGTATTGCGAAAAAGCCAAGGTTTTCGTAGATCTTACGGAGTTTAGCTTTAGACCCATTCAGAAAGAGAAACAGAGTCAGGATTCTAGCGATAGCGATGAAGAATTGACGGAGCAATTTTTAGCGTGTTTTGTCCAAGTTCCGGAGAAATACGGGGATGTTCTAGAATCAGACCAGAAAATTGAATGGGAAAAGGCGATGAAGGAAGAATTAGATACTATGGAAGAGAGAGAAGTTTGGGATGTTGTCCCTAAACCTCCGGGCAAGAAAATCGTTTCTTGTCGTTGGATTTACGCCCTGAAGACAAACGTTGATGGTACCGTAAAAAGATTCAAAGCTAGACTAGTTGCGCATGGATTCAGGCAGATTTACGGAGTAGATTATTTCTCGACTTTTGCTCCTGTCGTAGATTTTAGTTTGGTCAAACTATTTTTCGTGCTGCTAGTTGTTCTGAGCGGATGGGTTCACGAGCATTGGGATATAAAATGCGCTTATTTATACAGTAGCTTAGAAGAAGAGGTTTTTATGGAGGTACCTAAAGGTTACGATTGTGACAGGGATGGTTCTGTTTTGAGGCTGAAGAAATCCATTTATGGGCTGAAGCAATCTGGTCGTAATTGGTATGGTCACATCACAGATCAGTTTTTAAAGATAGGTTTCGTGACGTCAGAGTATTGCCCGTGCATTTTCAGGCTTCGAAATGAATGTTTAATTCTTCTGTACGTGGACGATATGGCTATATTTGGTAGGAATCAGGAAGTTCTGAACGAGGTTTTTCGGGCTTTGAGTGATCAGTATCAAATCGTAAACACGGGGCCTATCAGGAATTTCTTAGGAGTAGAATTCGATTACGAGAATGGTAGATACCTTATGCATCAGCAGAAATATATTGAGAAGTTGGTGGAAAAATTTAAGGTAGATTTAACGGTTAAGGTTTCGACTCCTATGGATGTAGGTTGCTCGTTTGATCAGGTAGAAGAGGATGAACTATCTAATAAATTCCCTTATCGTGAGCTGTTGGGTTCGCTGCTATTTTTGGGTAATAGGTCTCGTCCAGATATTTTATTTCCAGTAATTTATTTAGCTCAGTTTTCCTCAAAACCTGGTGCGCATCATTGGACATCTCTATTGAGAATTCTAAAATACGTGGGATGTACTCAATCTTATGCTATTGATTTATCGAATGCCTCGCATTATGATCTGACGATCTATACAGATGCTTCTTGGGCTACCGCTTTAGATGCTCGTCGTTCCTTTAGTGGGTTTATCTGGTGCGTTGGCAACGTATTTTTGGGTTGGAGATCGTGCATTCAGAAATGCATCTCTAAAAGCGCGATGGAAGCGGAGTATGTCGCGCTCGATCTCGCTTGTGTGGAGTGCGTCTGGATGGCCAACATCCTTGATGAATGCGAAGGGTTCCCTTTCGGAAAAATCAAGCCGCTCGTTCTATGTGACAACCAGTCAGCGATTTATTTTTCTAGAGATAAAATTGTAAACAATCGAACTAAACACATTGATGTAAAATATCATTCGATTCGGGATTTACTTTGTAAAGATCGTATAATTTTACAGTACGTTAAATCTGAGAAAAATGTCGCGGATTTGCTAACGAAGCCATTTGTCAAGGTGAAGTTGTTAAAATTTGTAAATAGTATTTTCTAGTATTTATATTTAGATCGGTTGTTGTGAATGGGGAGAAATTGTGCATTATACGGAGTATTCACAACATTGTTTTGTTTTTCCGCCGTGAGATGGCGTTAGTGGTTGGGGGTTTTTTCTTTCACACTCCGGCTTCTGACGTTTGTTTTTCATTCTCGTTTTTACATCGCGATAACGTCGTAGCGGTTCTCGAATTTTTGTTTTTCGTTTTTGAAATGTACCGAGCTTTTGTTATAAGTTAATTTATTTAAAGAAGAATAAAATAAATACAAGTCAACGAAAACATGGTTCCTGTTTTTCGCCGTTTTTCATGTGAAATTCTCACATAAAGTCGTAATGAAATTCAAAATAAATCGAAAGGCGTAACTGACGTTACGCCCCTTTGGCTTTGACCAGACTTATTGTGATTGGTCACTGCAACAAAACGCAACGCGACCGGACGCGGTGAAAACCTTCCCTCATCATTTGCCAATTTACGTAGCCTATAATTATTCGGATATGCTTTTCCAGATGGGCGAATTCTCTGCAGCGAGCTCGCGTGACGCGTTGGGGCGGCATGATCTCCACTCCCGACGCCATCCTGCAAGCCGTCATCAAGCGGTCACTCAGCGAATCGGGTTGCCCCGCACATATCATAAACGACCTGATCGAAAACGCGCACGAGAGGCGGTGGCCTCTCGGCCTCAGCACCCTGGAGACTCGACAGATGAATAGGAGACAGTACGAAAACTACGTGTGCCGGAGGATACCGGGTAAGAATAGCCTGTCGCCGTTTCTCTCGCAACTCACTCGTACAGCTAAGAAAAAGTCTAAAATCGTACCGAATACGTCTGGTTCAATTTTTTTTTACTCACTCGCAAATCATCTAAACTCTAAAGAGCAAAAAAAAAAGTTGAAACTTCTGTATAAATTGATTTTTCTTTGGCCACATGGACAAACTCATTGGAATAGGTTAATTTTTTGTGTTTATGGGTGAAATTCGGATTTCTCCCATAGCAAGGTGAGCCGCTGCGAGCAGCACTTGAACTCACGTTTGGTTCTGCGGTTTGTGCGCTGCGAATGCGTTTATGTAGATATTTAGTCCAAATAATAAAGTTTTAGCAGATTTCACTTTGTGTAAATCTCGCATTTTATTGAAAGAAAAATAATACAACTGCTCTGTGTAGCAACGCGGTAACAACTACTTAAAACTAAACAAAATAATACTCTCGAAAACAGCACTTCTATTCAAAACTGTAATCTCAAACACAACAGTAATAACAACTTATAATTTCTGGTTACGTTACGTAAAAAAAATGTTACGTTTCGCCCAGTTTCTAGGAATTTTTGTTGTGTATCATGGACTTTCCGTTTTAAATTTGAACTTATTTCGTTTTAGGAAAGCAAGCTGTAGCAGTTTTGGCCTGTGATAACCCTCATATGAACGAAGACATGCTGTTGGAACCTGGATTGGTGCTTATTTTCGCCCACGGAATCGAATGATACGAGATTCTGGGTAATCTCTTAATGACATATTTCATTCTCTCTTATTTACAATCGGGTATAAAATATTGTCCGCAACATTATGCAGTATTTTTTAGAATAGAAACTTGAGAGAGAGAAAAAGTGCTTATACATAGTAGTTTACAGATCCGGGTTTTTCTTTCTATGTTTTAGTGTCAAAGTTTATTAAAATTTCTGATTTTCCTTTCGAAATTTTTAAAATTCTTTTCTTAGATTTGTGCATAATAATAATAATTAGCATTTTGATCCTCTTTGATTTTGAGTATGTGGGAAATGTACATTTTCCATCTTGATTTCAAAGTAAAACAAACAAAAAAATCTTGAAAATAAAAACAACAAAACAGCATGTTATTTTCACCATTTTTTTTTTCCTTAACACTTGCGGACGAGTGTGTGTTAACAATAGCATTTATAATTTTTTTAACAATGTACTTTCACATTCATTAATGTGCAACATATCAGCTATTAAGTTAACAACGTGTAAATTGCATTCATATTTCAATCATATATAAATAAGCTTTTCAAATACCTGCAATGGGATGACTTAAACGTAAGTATGCATATAAACGCTAAAGTGTGGTTCAAACAAAATGTCGGCGGAATTTTTCCATATTGCAACGTTATGATTCTTTGTCTTCAACTCTAACGCCAGAGATGAAAATTTCCCGATTCTGTCCATTTGTTTTGTACCACGACGATTATGTAGCTCATTAAGATCTCTGTTTAGAAATAACAAATACGGGGCACTTTACGTACTTGTAGAATCTCCTTGTCTATTCTTGATGTTTCTACTATTATTTTTATGCCTGTACAGTATCGATTGGCAAGTGTGATTTTGGACCAAAGAGTGATAGGGAATCTATAGGGGAAAGCCTTTATTCTGTTGAAAAGAACATATTCCCCAGGACTCCGTTGTTCCATTGCAGGTGAAATAATAAATTATGCATTTAATTTAGTTATTGTAATTTTTTTTGTGTGTGAATTTTAACGTCTATTTTTTTTTAAACATTGTTTCCATTTATTGTTGTACTATAATACTATGTAGTAACTATTACTGTAATAAAAAATAATTTATTCGCGATACCTTGGAGCAACAGCATTTTTAAAATAGTGCTCCGAGATAAAACTTGAAGAAGAAAAAACTTTTCCAAAGATAAAAATTCCATGTCTTTACATTTTATTCGCAGTCTTTGAAAAGTAGTATTTTTAATAATATTATTATTGTATCTATATGATAAAAAAAATTGGGTCTGTGATCGTATGTGCAGTTTAAAATTGCAATTTTATTCACGGAATTCTTTTTGTTTTTTGTTTTCATAATTTTGACAGGATTCAATGTTGCAAACAGAACACTTTGAATAATGTATGATTGATTTTTTTTTTTTAATTTTTACTTTAAATAGAATATGCAATTCCGCCAATTCGGAGAGTGAGGCGCGAACTTGGTCGTATCCTAATTGAATCTTTGATTATCAACAGTTATTTCTTAAAAAAAAAACGAGTACCGTAAATATCGCGCCACAAATTGCATCTATACTGCTTAAAATAAAATAAAATTTTTTTTCTCATAATCCAAATTTATGTTCATTAATTTACTGAAATTCATATTTAATATTAATTTCGTTACGGTACTTCGGGCTACATTCACGGGTCACGCCTGCTCGCAAATCTGCGGTCTTCTTGGAATACGCAGTTCAAATTGCGTGGTTTTTTTTAGGGCTAGAGTGACTTGTGAATTTTATGGTACCGTTTTATGCACTGAATGACTGTGAACTAGCCTTCTGTGTTGGATTACATTTTAATCAACAGAATAATTTCAAGAATTGACGTGTGATTTGTACATTAAAATATAAATAGACCGCAAATACAAGTAATAAAAAAAATACAAACCAGAAAAGTAATGTTGTTTTTGTTTGACTTTTTTTTTATTTTGGATTACAAAATAATTATAGCCAAAGTCGGTTATTATATTGCCAGGGGCAGGGTTGGTATCTGATGTATTTTCTCCTGATATTGGGTAGCTAATAAATCAGAGAGCAAGTGGATGGGGTCTACTGTCTGTAGACATGCTGGTCAGCTGATGGTGACTGATTCACCAGCATGAAAAATGAAAGCTGCAGGTTTGACTGCTGGTCAAACCTGCCGCGCTCACTCGCCAACCTGAATCGTAGATAATTAAAATCCTTGCCTGAATGCACTGCCATGGGTTCGAGCCCCAGCAGTGGGATTGAAAAATTTGATTACGGTATCTTTCAGAAGATTATTTTGAGTAGGACTATGATAACACTCGCTCATGTCGATTGTGACACTACGAAAAGTAGGCCTACCCCGACAAATTTGGGTCCTTCGCTTATCCTCACAAATGGACACAGAACGGCCTGGGTACCGTCAGAAATAAATCATGATCTGGTACCGGTGAAGGACAGAAGCAGAGATGAGGGTTTGCAAGATGAGGATGAGATTTTTTTTTAAACTTACATTCGTCGTTGTCAAAACTAAATGAATGCTGTACAAGGCCGTGGTTTACATAATACATTTATATTGTATTTAAATGGGAAATAAAAAATTTAAAAAAAAAAAAGACGTCGTGGACAGGATTCGAACCTGTGCGGGAAAATCCCATCTGATTTCGAGTCAGACACCTTAACCACTCGGTCACCACGACATACCAAAGACTGCGGCAAAAATCGAATACGAATCAACCCAGGGAACAAGATCTGAAAAGCAAAAATTTACCCCGAAAATTCACAAATACTGATAATTTATAGAAACTAATAAAAAGAGTCCAATACTTTCTAGCAATATTTTTAGTTTTTGATAGCTAAGTGGATTAAACAGAACAAACAACTTGCGATGCTTGTAATACGCATGCGCATCCGGTAAACTTAATAAAATCTCTCTTTCTTTTGTTTACGTCGCCTAAGCAAACAAAATAAACAATTATTTAATATTGCAGCATTATTTTTCACTCTTATCTGAAATTCTGAATCATAATAAGTGAAAAAAAAAGCTGATTTTATTTTCAAGGGTACTTTGTGAGTGACGCCATTAACCACGTGATCATTCCAGCGGTAATTTTGAAACATGGATGATACTTGCTCCTTGGATTATTTTTATACGGTACCATGTCAGTTTTACCAGGAACATCACATTCACATATCGCCTCAAACAGTAACCCCAAAGGGAGCCAACAAAAAAAATATGTTTGAGTACTAATTCATGTTCAGTAAAAATGTCTTTCCTACTTCAACAGTACCACCAGGAATTATTAATTCCTAGTACCACTGTGAAAACAGTCACGTGGCTGCTGTCTTAATACACCTGCCCATAGGCGGTCGGTGCTATTAGTTAGTCCCGCATTGATTTTTATTATATATCATATAAAACCCTAGAAAATTGTTTTGCAGTTAGCCCCTCCAGTTGGCAGTTAGTCTTTCCAATCCATTTTCTCACCGTCCACCCGTGACTTGGCCACCTGTATGGGCGTATGGAAACAAATACCATAACAAATTACAAACACTTAATAATTAAACTATTACTTTATTTTATTGAACTAAAAATTTACACAGAACTGCAAATTAAAACCAGACGGTATTACAGGAGCCTTCTTGGCATAATGTAAAGCTGCTAGATTATTTATTATATATATAAAAAAAAAAACTAAGACAGTAATGTCGACAACTATATTATATTAAAATTAACATATTCCTCCATTTTGGAAATTACTCCCATAATTACCTATATAAGTAAAACCACTTACTAAGTACCGTTATATCTACAATTTCGACATTTTTTGTTAGAAAAATTTAGCTAGAAAAGCTAAATTATTTAACCCTGTAGATGGTATTTAGGTTAATAAACTTCCACTTTGGCCGGTTTTTGAAACCCGTATCTAAATAAGGTATCAATTCGTATTTCGTACCATCTACCTTTTTAAAAACAGTAAACTGAATTGTTTTAAGTCACTAAAATGAAACCGAGGCAGTTTTTCGTTGCTGACAAATAAGAACAGTTTGATTCACGAAAGATTTATCGCAGTGCTGTAATCATTTCGTAAATATCACATATCTAATCAGGAATATTACGGTACACTATCATTCCTTGCGTTGTTTTCCTTGGTAGTAATCACAATTTCGAATATAGCTACTGCACTACTCCCATCTCCCGTGAATCAAACTTTTGACACCGTCAATAATACTATCTTATTGGTATCTAAAAAAAAAACTAAACCAAGACTAGAATAACATTAAAATGCAATAAAAAGATTCTGCAATAAGACTGACAGTATTGAAAACATAATGTGTACATAAAAACTACATAATTATACTGATTACAACTGTCTAAAATTACACTGTATGTATAAAACATAATACAGAAAAAAAAATTAAATCACAATTAATTCACAGATGTACGGAATAATATTCAGAACTCGAAATTTTCGCTACCATCATTTTGTGTGCTTGCTGAACCCCGAAATTTCAGTCAGAATGACAAAAAAAAAAAGCTTATATAAATTCGGTAAAATTGGTATACAACAGGACTCTATCCTATTTGGTCATATTATTATTTTGAGATCAGAAAATTTGCGTGTCACCCAGCAACTACTCTGCAACATTTTCCCCAAGATAGAAAAAAGACTGAAATTATCCTTATAATGCTTTTCTGAGTTCGCAATTAAAACATGTTACTGCCTTATAACATACAGTTTGGTTTCTTGTTATTACTTATTGCCGGTCACTAGTTCTTCACTTTATGGCAAAAATTAGTTTTGTTTCTCACTATTCTGGAATCAGACGAAGTAAATAAATTAATCAAGGAACATTAAAAAAATTTCTTTGAGCTACGAGCCGATTTACTCTTTCACACTAAAATTTAACATTTTTTAAATATATATTTATTTTCTTTATATTTCGCACCGTCTATTCTTATAGCGCGTACACACGGCAGTTTTTAAAAATCACAACTTCTTAAAGGGAATGACGCACTTGTGACGTTGCTGTTACAGTTAAAGTCGAATGGTGCATTATGTTTGCATTACTTCCACAAGTTCCGAAATGTGGAAACAATTTACTTACTTCCAACGTTTCGGAACTAGTGGAACTTTGGAAGATACACCGTCCTCCGTCGTGGAAGTTATGCAAACGTATGCGCAGAAAAGTTTGACTGTAACAGCAACGTCACAAGAGAGTTATTTCCTTTAAACAACTCGATGACATAACAGCTTTCGTTTAAATGCATGAAGTTGATTGGTTAAATATGCGCAACTTCTGTGCGTACGCGCTACTGAACTACGTTTAGTGTCCGACTGGCGCATCCATTTTCCAATGAATCTAAAAATAAATGCACTCTTTCCAGATGCGCCACGCGGACTCACTCTTTTACGAATTTAATTCTATTTTTTTTTTTTAGCACGATTGCATTCACAGGTAACGGTACTTTCATCAAGTCCGTACTTTAAAATGTTTCGCGAATTCAATAAAAAGTCCCATATTCAAAATGAATACTCCCACTCTCAAAATTGAAGCTGGTGTCGGTCACTCGTTTCAATACGAGACTACTAGTAGTCGAATGCGAGTGACAATATTCTGAATACGGATCTAAGAAGCAGTGGCACCTATGCAGAACAAAAAATATAATTTTTTTACGTGAGCTCACTTAAGGTGAAACTCCGGAGATTTTTTTTTTTGGTAAACTTCACAAAACTTTTTCTACCCTGATGGTCTCTCCCACCAAAAACCATGGAACGCGAGGAAATTTACGAACTCGCCTTAACTTTACCATAATACAAAGTACAGTAAATTCAGTACAAGAAGGGTTCGGGAAAACCTCTAGCAGAGTCTAGCTGTCGTCCCAAAAGTTGTTTGTGAAAATTGCGTAAAAATCGCCGGACGTTCGCCTCAAGTTAGAGTATGACACTGCGATTAGGAAGAGCGACAACATGATTATTCTATCATAATGCGTTGCAAGATACGCTGTGTTTCACAAATTTATTAAATAAATATTATCGTTCTAATGACGAACAAAATTCAGATCAAATCATTCAATTTTAAAATTCTTTGCGAATTGTCAATTTTGAATAAGCTTTTAAAAGACATCCATATAGGCACTTTACAAAAGGTAGCTAAACCTTTATATCATTTCTGTTTGCTTTCAATTGCGTTTTCAAAAAAAATTTGTAATTATAACATTCTGAAAGTGAAGATTTTTTTTTCTATGTAATGTATTTTACAAGTTATCATTATGCAAATAAAAAATTTAAAGTTTCAATTTAAACATTTAATAATATACCTAAGAAACGAACAGTTTTAATTTTAAATAACCTACTACTTAAATAATCAAGGAACAATATAAGCATTATACTAAATCCTGAGGTCGGTTAAAAAAAAGCTTAAAACTTACTGTTAATCTCTTAAATATTAAAATGTTTTAATTATCAATACTAGTGCATTAACATCGAGTTTTTGTTATTAAATTTTCGTGATTATAAAAGATGATTTTTAAAACGCGAATTACCGTATAAACCGGAGTCCTAGAATTTTCTCGAAATTTTATCCTTCCGGCTTATGATGTTTGATCCACGTAACTATGAAGAGTATGTACAAATGGCGTAAACTCCGGTTTTTACGGTAAGTTATTTCCGATAGCTACGATATAAATTAATCTGTGAAGAGTGTGCACTGTTCTACCCATCTTTTTTTTAAGATCTTAAAACAACACAATACGTTTGATTTTAAATTAATAATAAAGGCATCTATTATTTTACTGTCATCTCTCGAGTGACATAAGCAAAGATTTAAAAAAAATCGTAACTGCAGGTCTGATGCTTTTACGTCGCGTCACATCAGTAATCACCTTTGATTGAGGGGATCGAACGGGAGAAGTCTCTTTACGACTTATAGGCACTCACAAAACTTGCTATTTTTATGAATTTCCCTTAATCGAATTTGAATAGCCAGCAGAGCGCTCATTATTCAAGTAAAACACATTTCTTTGATTAAGCAGATCTTTCGTTTCTTGCGAGTTAAAATAGCTTTTGTCGCGCTGTTTTTTTCCAGCGACCTTTTATTGGCCCGGGGCAGAAGTTTAGCCAATACTCCGTAGCTGATTTTTTTTTTTTTTTTCACAACCAATCATACTACTTTAATGAGCGAGCTGGCATTTCAAACAGTCAGAAAAGCATTCTTATACAGTTACGATTTTTATATTTCCTTCGCTCTCGTCACAAACTCGCGACAGACAATAAATTCGATATTTACAATAAGTACCGGTTCGAAACTAGAAAAATCCGCCTTTTCTGAGGGACGACATGGCCGAAATGGTGCCGCACTCCTGGGCGTCGAGGGTGACGTAGGGAGGGACGCCGCTCGAGACCACGGGCGAGGTGTTGCTCCACGTCATTCCCGTCTGCGTGGACGAAGGCGTCTGGAAAGAGCCGGTGGTGACGACGTAGGGCGGAGCGGCGTTGGTCGTGGTCAGAACCCTCTGCTGGGGAAGATGACGTAATAATGGCGGCGCCGCCGCCGCGTCGTCGCACTTGATGGATAGCGGAGCCAGTTCGTCCTTGAGGGCCATGGCGCGCATGCTGGTCAGCTGCAGCATGGGGCTCGTCCGGTTGAGGAAGCGATTGGTGGTGACGGTGAGGGGACTCCCCGCCGCCAGACCAGAGCGCGGTTTGGATTCGGCGGCGATGGACTCCTTGACTAGATGTTGAACCTTGTCGACGAGGTTCATGCTGTCGCAGGAAAACGCTGAAAAAATACATCAATCAGTTGTTGATGAGAAAGAATCGACAATTTCGCTGAACATTTGAAACAAATTCGTAACTCTGATACGTCGTTAAAGCCGAACATTCAACTCGATTTGTTTATGTTGTTAGCGTATGGCAACTCTATTCTTACGGGTATGCTCACTCATTGGTTCAATTGTAAGGAGCTCTTTAAAGCACCCTAGCTCAATTTCGGACGCCATTTTGGTTGCAAGACGAGGGAAATTCGAATTCCCTATTGAAGCAACGAGGTGCG
>JAQFYH010000188.1:0-15237 GCA_034694405.1 Scolopendrellopsis subnuda
AGAGGGTAAAGTGAGACGCATGTACAAGGTAAGATTCGAGCCTCCTATGTGGCTTTTTTTATTGAACACCCGGTATAAAGTAAACGCTCTTATCTTGATTCTCAATAATTTTGTAAAATTTTATTAAATTAAAAGAAATAATTGAATATAATTAATTCGTTTTTCGTGGTTATTTGTTGGGTTATTTAACTTAAACGGCCATGATTTATTCTACTGTTCATATAATATTGAAATGAATATGCAAGTGAATCGTGAATTATTATAACTACCTCTGTACTGTATACGGGGTATAAGAAAGAATTTATCAATTCCAGTGATAAGTATGAAACAATGCAGATAATCGGTATTCCTTTTTATAGTCGATAACGAAATGAAACTACAGTATTAAATTCGATTTGGAGTTATATAATCCATGACAATATTCACAATCATTAATATTTTGAGCGTGAATATCGAAATTTTTAACCAGGTGTAATTAAACGTGTGTAGGGCTGCTTATTTATAGTTTCGAAAGAACAAAAATGAAATTCTTCTGGAAAGGCTTTCGTGGACAATTGGACATTCATAAGATATAATAATATTTATGTCTTCTCACATCTCGTATAATGCTTTTATATGAGTTTTTATGCTCTGTTGAATTGTATTTCGTAATTCCCACGATCCTCCCAAGGATCTAGGATTTTAGGTGATATAAAATAAAATCTCCAAAATCTTATTTTACTTTTTCGTATTCTATTGCGAAATACTATTTTTTTCCCACTCATTTTTGTATATTTGTATAGATATATCATTTGATTTTATTTTCATTAAATTCGAAAACAACAAAACGCAGCAACAAAAACAATTGAATTCCGTTTTCAATCTCCTGTTTTTTCTCTAAGACCGTCCTCGGAGACCGAAAACGTTTTAAAATTGTCCGCTATTTTCTTTCAGTCCAAAACTGGCGCTTCTTTCTTCTCCGCAAACCACCTTTTTTTTTTCTTATTTGATACTCGTATCCCAACTGAGCTGGCTAACGGATACCCGTAATGACGATTTCTCAGTAACGGTTGATCCCCGGAGAGCTTTGAAATGTCACTCACCAGATTAAATCAGTATCTCTAAGATTCCGCCCAGACCATCTTTATAAGAGAGGTTTGCTGAGAAAACAGGAATTAATTACCTTCTTGTTACCTAGTCCTAACGGCCCAATTCATTTGGGGGAAATGCGCGTAGAAGACCGACCCTTCACGCCTTGTTCACATTTCCATTTTTTTAAAAATCTTTGAAAGGATTAATTTTCATCTATACTGAATTCTTTTTCTAAATAACACCAACATCGATACAGTGAAACTGAAAAAAAAGTGAGAGTTACTCATCTACCTCATACTTTTACTACCTTCGTGGAGTCGATGGAGTGGATGGTTTAACGCACTTGCCTCTCGACCCGGTTTCCGCGGCGCAAAATCCTGCCGACTTTACTTCTGGACAGTTATGTGGGCTCTAACTGTCTGGAAAAGTGCGCTGCCCCTTCGAGGGTAATTCCCACCGCCCTTCTCACAGGGGTATTACCCAAAGCGCCAGCTTTAGGCGAAATGAGTGTAGATAAAAAAAAACACCTTTTACATAGGCATGCTCAAGACATCTAGTAAACCTCTTGCTCTCTTCAAAAATATTGTTTCATTGTCCCGATATCTCTCTTGTTTGCGTAACAGTGAGTTTAAAATTTATCTCTGTAGGAAGGAATTAAGCCTATTTGCAAAGTCCACATTCATAAAATATCAAAAAATCTTGGAATGTGGTCTACGATTTTTGATAATTTATGAACGTGGACTACAGAACTGGGCTGATTATTTAAAAACAACCACTCCCATCAGTACACATTTTTAAAACCCGTTTTACTTCGTATAAAAACTTAATTTCATATGTTAATACCTGTACGATTTAAAATACAACTAATATACAACTGTAACTTACTTCGTATAGGCTATACAACTGATAAATAAATACGGGGTACATAAATGAACAAGAAAAGAACAAATTCCACAATCATGAACCAGTGCGCATGTTTGAAATTGAGAAGCTTTATTTAACATTTTGTATTTTTTTTAGAAAATTTCTTTTCTAAACGTTCTTCGAAATTTAAAAAAAAAGTTTTCTATATTCTTAGTATTTTTTTTTCTTTAGTTTGTTATTTTAGAATGTTGTATTAATTTATTGTGCAAAATGACGAACAATCTACATGGTTTGAGAATGAACATAACTTATGTGGACTGTATCAATTACTACCAGTTACACACACAGTCTGGCGCTGATTAGCGATATGCACGGGGGCATATTTCAACGGCAGAACTTAATGGGCGCGCGAAGCAAGTTAAGCACAGCCAGACTGAGGTATAACTTATACGGGGAGCCGTGTACGAGGTATATACATGGAGAGGGAGAGAACTATATAGAGATGTACGAAGTTGAGAGCTGCATCTGGCTATATTATAGCATCCATTTATCATGACATGTGTTCATGGCGTACATTAATATTGTCTTGAAGAATATCCCTTGATATGCACTGCACAGCCCGCACAATAATACGGTAGAGAGAGAGAGAGACTCGCCACCAAAGAGGAATCTGCCGGGTGGTCTTAACGCATATTATACAGGGTGTGACGACGAAATCGTTTTTTTAAAGTCCATTCTGGTTGAGGCGAAAATGACGAGGGAAATCTCGTTTAACCACGAAAAGGAATAATATCGAGATTGTTTGTGTTCGCTTCGTTACATTGAGCCAAGATATCATTGTCCGGGAAGAAATACAATTCGAAAACACGACGTGGAATGTATCCGTAACAAAATAAAAAAAAAACGGATTGTTACAATCCGTTTTTTTTTTGCAAAAGGCATTATCAACCATTTTGTTGTTTTCAGTAATTTGAAGTTTTTTGTCATGAACATCTAAGTGTTTCAATGGCGATAATGCCTTATGCCCTCACTGTATATCTCCGTAGCCAGACACGTAGAAACACGGGGTAAAAAGCATTACGTGCGGATTTTTCTCCGCACAAAAACAAGCTAGAAAACTTAAAAAGTGCAAAATTGACGATAATGCCTTTTGCCAAAAAACAGTATAGTTAGTTGTCTTTATAATTCTCCGTTTAATACGAAGTCCATCTACGATATATATTTGATTTGAATAAGATTGCAGCGTGATAATCAGCAGCGTAGTCTTTGCGCTGCTGCTTATCCTTCTTCTTTCTTATACTTCCAGGAAATTTCTAGTGCTTACCTGAAATTTGACGCAGGATGTGAAATTTGAGTTTACAGCAGTCTGCAGTGCTATTTCTCTATTATACGGGTAGTTACTTCATTCTTTATAAAATTACTAATTTGGTATTTTACTACACCCTGTAGTGCTTTAATGAAACAGAGTGACCCCGCCGCTATGTTTAGCAATGACAAATTGCGTGTCAATTGTGATGCAAAAATGTTTTACTCAGATTTTAAACATCAGATTTGAATTATAGAAAATGATGCTCGAGGGAATTAATAATGAAAAAAAAAAAAGTTTTATGCAACTTTTATCTACGCGGTATTAAAAGTTGCAAAAATGCAGTACATCATTCTTCCAAACTTTCGGTGTGAAGTCATATTTTATCGAGAGTTTGTTGGTATTTGAACGTCGTAATAATTATCTGATTATCATAACAGTTACTGCAGATTTGCTGTATTATAAGAAGTACAGAAAACAGAGCTACTAAAACAGCGTACAAATATTGCAGAATGTCTGTAATTATACATGACATTTTGTAAGGAGGGTAGAGAGTGCTTTAGGGTCTACAGTATTTCGATAGCTTCACGGGTTTCTGACTTTCTGCATTGCGATTTTAGAAGCGCGCACGCATTGCCAATCTCTCACGCAATGAGCTGCTGAATTTGCTATAAAATGGATAATCTAAACTCTAAGGCCCGTATTCTCATCTGGCGAAGGAAATGCTTGGGGCTTCCTTCACCGTGTTAGAGATACGGTGAAGGAAGCCCCAACCATTTCCTTCTCCAGATGAGAATACGGACCTTAGACCTGTTGAAGTAATGAAGTTTGCTATTAACTGATGGGTTCGACTCTTTTCGTCCACTACGACTTGGAGGAGGAGGGGGCAATAAGAATGGAATCTCCAATCTCACATCACAACACGAATGGAAAAGAAATGAATGCATGCAATTCACGACGAGATTTTATTATTTACTCAGAACCTATGAATGCAATAACTATAAAAGTTGGAATCAAAATAACGTTCCTCAGCTCCATATGCAAAATATCCCGAGAAAAAAAATATCAAAAAATGCAGTCGCGTATTATACAAAATTGCACTCTTTTGCGAGGCTAAAATGCATTATAAAATTTCGTATTCAATATTTGGGTTGATTTTTCAAGCAGTTTTGACGAGAATATTACCATGCGTTATAATTCATAGCAGATAAGGGATCCACAGGTCTAATTTAAATGGTAATGTGAAAGCTTGTAATGCATGAATAGTTGTGGCTGGGAAAAGCTGATAACACTGTGTAACCTATAATAGTAAAATGAGCCAATTTACCGTCAGATTATTTTTTCATAAATCTTTTTTTTTTTAACAGGGTGTTATTGTTTACATAGGGAAACAGAAAACTTTCACTCCTACTACACTATTAGAAAATATAAAATAATTATTGCTGTTTTTTATCGATAGGATTTACTACAACGTACGCAGGAACACAGTGGCGACACCTGTCTGCAAAACAATGTAAAGTAAAAGAAGGAATAAACACTTTAAAGGGTGTATCTGAAATTGAAGCAAAATCAAGCAGTATTTAAAAAATACAGACTTTCATGGAGAAAAAAGTTGCAAAAGGACAAACGGAACTGTCGTATTGAGAGATGACGCTCAACTTGGAATACAACGTACGAGTATACTGTATTGTTATACACGATTTATTTCTATTCCAACCCAGTTCTTTAATTTAGAGGAATCAAACATAAATTACCCGAGAAATAATAGGCATAAAGTGACCTCCGTCCTGCCCCGAGAATCTGTTCCCATCCGGTAGTAACAAAACTACAATTCGCTCTTTTTAAGTGAGTTTTCATAATAGTGGCACGTCCTTTAGTAAT
Organism: Scolopendrellopsis subnuda; assembly: GCA_034694405.1. NCBI lineage: Eukaryota > Metazoa > Arthropoda > Symphyla > Scolopendrellidae > Scolopendrellopsis > Scolopendrellopsis subnuda. The sequence goes on from JAQFYH010000188.1 coordinate 5,123, forward strand.
TGATTGCGGGCATTCTCGAAGGACTTATCTGTCAGGAGCAGCCGAAGTCACTTCTTTTGTGCATATAGAACCCCATTGTGAGGTCCCGTAAGGAATGACTGCGGAGAAGCTGATTAAAGTTTTAATCTTTTGCAGATTAAATTACAACAAAACTTTTAAATAAAAAAAAGAGAGAGTTGTTGAAAAAAAAACTTTCGTAGTCAAAGAGGAAATCCGGAGAGAATATACCCCCTGACAGATACAGGTAATAAAAGACCAGGAAAAATTAGTGCTTCCTAAGATTACACTTTGTATAGAAGATCAGCATTTTATAATAATATACTGAGAAAATCTATCACCTCGTCCAAAAACGCCGCTATTTTCTTTGATCGTGGCGTGACAGCCCTGCTCCTTCAATTTCACAATTTGGTTCAGTGCATACAGAATTGTTCCTGAACAGGTCGTATTCCAGAATTAAACATTAATCTTTAGCTTGAAATACAATTCCTGGCGCGCACATTGCACACACCGCTGCTGCTGCTGGGGCTTTAACACGACAGCTCATATATTGAATAGAAAAAAAATAAGAGTGAGAAGAAAAAGGGGGAATAAAGGAGAAACTTTTATCTTGAAAGAAAATAGCTCAGTATATTCCATATATCATTTTTCTTATTCTCCGCACAGATACATGCGGCGGCCTATTATAATAGATCAACTGTCAATATATTACAGCTTCGGCATCTAATTACGCAAGCAATAAGATAATAACAGCTCTCTCTCTCTCTCTCTCTCGCTCAACTGGGAATAATCAAAAGGGAGTCTGGGCGTATCATATGATGCGCCGCATCAATTGTACCAGCATTCATATAGAAAGCATTCATTAATTATTTCGTACAAACAATTCAATACTGCGGGAGATTTATCGTTATTTCACGAATGCGTGAGGTTATAATTGAAAAACGGTTTCATTAAAAGGGCTTTAACGTGTAACGAGATATTATGTTTTTTTTTAGTAATTCGCCTCCTGAGTGATAATGAGAAATACTTCTTGTTTTAATTATTCATCTATTGTTTATCTCCAATGCCCCAAAATCGTCTCACTCGTCAGTTCTTGTTTATTACAGTACAGCAAGATATCTTTTTTTGTAAATGTACTACCGTAATCACTGCAAACAATATGAAATCCGCTCAAGATTATATATATGCGTGAACACAACAGAAAGGTATTTTCTATAAGTTTTTAGACAAACTGTTGCAAAAACTATAGATCCGTCCACGACGATGTCGTCGTGCTTTCTCTGTAGACACTGCATGAAAACTGACTTTATCTGAGAAAATAACGAACCTCCTATAAAAATCAGAATAATATACAAATTTTCGAAAGGCACTGTTGCCAGTGTGGCCATTGTCAAATACACATTGACGATGACAAAGCCTATTGAAAATTTGTGTAGTTTGATTTTTAATTGGAGGTTCGTCTATTTCTGTACTAAATTATTTTTACAGTGTTTATTGAGTGGGCGCGAAGTTTTTTAAAACGCATTTTACTTTATTTTCTTGAACATGTAGGCTATACGAATTCCACGTAAAGTATTTATAATCTGCATATAAATATTTACTAATACTGCTGTATATAACGCATTACTCTCTTATTCTTGTCAAATGATACGGATACTTATATTATTCAAAATAAGCAGCATTGTTAATACTCGAGTAATAAGTTATGTAAAAAAAAATGCAGTAATATACCCAGTGTTATTTTACAGTTTTTTTATAATATACATTTTGTATTTGTACAGTATACTAGATCTACATAGTGCTTCTGGTGAATGCATTATTTTGCGTCTTTCACGTAGAGCTGTGTTGTATAAGATTAAAACCGCTACACGTCTGAATTATAATACCGGTGATACTCGAATTGATAAGTATAAATGACATTTCGCCGTAGGAGAGATAGTGTATTATACATATACATGAGACGCATAATTCCTGTATTATATCTCCTATCATTATACAAACGAATATAACTTATAAAACTGTCCATATACATTAATCTTGCTTTCACTTATCAATATAATATAGACTCCGTTATTCCCCCGGTGTAATCGAGCTCGTTAGAGAGTGACCAAGATTTATTGTAAAATAATACGTGGGCGGGGTATCGAGATACGTCGCTGGTAATTTCTCCTTTGCTCCGTGATATAATCTCGGCAATGAGAGTCCTAACATCTTCATATCACTTGCTTATGGGCGCGATGGGTCCTCTTAATACTATCACTACTATATGTATCAACAAACCCCGTTATAAATATAGGAAGGGGTTGAATAATGGCCAGATCAGGATGGAGTGTATACGCAACGTATTATAAGCGCTCTCTTTAAATAAGCAAAGTGTGCAACACGCCGGCCCTCAGCTATTTATAATTCTTCGCTGGTTGAGAGGTTGACTTATATTTTAAAACCGTATGAGTAATTAATTAATTATCATCAGCGCCGTCATACGCAGTAAATCCCTTAGACTTGCCACCCAGAATTCTTCTGCATAGAAAAATAACCCAACTTACTTTCGTATTCAACATTCTTATTTCTTATCGACAGTAGCTTAGAGGGTTTATAAAAAAAATTTGCTGAAGAAATGTAGTTAAAGTATTTATTTTAAATTGAGTCTCTGCGTGCGGAAGCTACTGTAGCAGCGGCCCGTCAGGAAGAGATAACTCTTCTTGGAAGATGCCCAATCAGTAAACATCTGATGACATTGATAAATACAACAGGATATACAGTAACTGCATAAGCTGATACCCCAGAATTTCCGCACAGAATTCCTGCACTTAGTTGCCGAAAAGGGGTTTGTCGCAACGAATTTGTTTCATTCGATTTTGACGTGCGATTCAAGTTTTTAGGAAACAGAAGGAACGGATAACGCACTTATTATTCTCAGAAAAGCTAATGCGCAAAATATCCCAGATTTATCACAAGAAATAAACCCGATATGTTGTATAAAATTCCTTAACAAAAAATTAACTTCAGCAATCCATTTCGTAATACCGGTACAATTTGTTTTCATTCAGTAAGGTTTATTTTTTAGAAAAAGATGTGGGATAGGAATTCGATTATTTGACAGTAGATGTGTGACTGGGAGTTTTTCAAAGCTGTATTTCATGTCACGCATCAAAATTCCCAGCCATAACCGTTGTATAATCCTATGGTGTCTCTAATATACTAAAGTAAAAATTTTAAAAAAGGTATGCCATGGCCAACGGTCGCAAAAAAATAATATTAAGTGACAGGTTATCCCCCTCGACTCGTTCCAAACATTTATACCCGTTTTTATTCCATTATACGTAGTATTTGACTGCATAAAATATCCTTCGTCAATATTAGAGAATAATAATAAAACTGTACTGCACTTGGCTAACGGAAAATTTTCCTATGTATAGAATCTGTCGCATTCTCAGTAGCGGTATTTAACAACTAGAAGGGGGATGGTAATGGCATTTGCTTATCACATTTCCTAGGGAGAACTGTACCATCCACGTGCTGCGGTAAAGAACAGCATATTCAAACACGCACATCAGATAAGGTGCTTGCTGAATCGCTTACATCCCATGATTCGTTTTGACGTTGTATAAAAAGCTGGGCCCGCTGTTATATAACCGACGAAAGTTTATCAGTCATTCGCAGGAGGTTGAACACGTTCCTTCTTCGGGTGTTAATGCTACAACTGCAAATCTGGTAAAATTTAAAATCCAATTTCAAAACACAGTTTCTGTTGCGAAATTTAAGCGAATTATCCGCGCAACACAGTTCAAAAGTTAAACCCATGATATTTTTTCTTAGTTTTTTTTTTCTCTTCAAAGAGTGGCAGAATGATATGATGCGTCAATGATTTGTCCTACACCCACGTCATCATTATGTCGTATAGTTCCCTGTGTATGAACCTATTAACAGGTTGGAATTCAACCAGCAATGAGAATTATCAGGTGACTACAAAAATTCATTGTTATTGCATTTCTCTTACATTCATGTTTCCAGCTGGAGGATTTGAGACAAAAACATCGTTACAAAATAATAATATTGTGGCTTTATGCGTAGCCAATTCTACGAACAGAATACAGCTAACGAATTAATGTATTTTCTGCTTTGCAGTATAAACAACAACACTCTGCGAGTATCCTGAATAATAAAAGTTGGAATTAAACTATGAAACGTTTGCAAAAGTTGTACAATAGTCAGGGTGGAAATCGAAGGGGGAAGAGGGGGAATTTCCCCCTCTGCCCTTTGCAGTTCCCACTCTACCCTTCAAAATATCTGTTCAAGGGGGAGCTTTAACATGGCGTAGAAAAAAGTGTCCTTTTTTTCCCAAAACTTGCACTTTTTTTGTCAATTTCCCCCTCTGTTGCATAGTGCTCAATCCCATTCTGCCAATAGTGCTGGGAATAACGTCATGATGTCTCTTCATTATACGACGAGATCATTCTCGAAACAGTCTGCAAATCATTCTTATTACAAAAATTGTTACGGTTACTATGCAAAAGAATAAAAAAAAAAAGAAAATGGATGTGCTTTTCGTCTCATATTTATTATAAGTAGCAAGTTTGAAATTCATACACATTTTCACGCTTTGCTGCCGCTCTCGTTTGCTCCGCAGGATACCGAATATGCTCTTGCATTACGGCTTGCACCGCTGCAACTTGCACCCAGATATTATAATAATATACTAAAGCAAAGTCATTGGGCTGATGCAGACTGTCGTTTAAATTAGGGCATAGCGTGTCCAGAGTGAAAATGAAGCGGATGTATTTAAACGAACATTCCCGCTAAAACACCATCTGATGCAATGCCCGTACAAAAAATGTTGCCGCTGCAGTGCTGGACTTGCGGTGTTGCGAGCCAGAGATTAAAACAAGGTCACTGGAGAAGGGAAATTAATTTCGTTTCGGTATATACGTTCGTAATTATATTTTTGCTGTACAAGGAATGTATAATACAATAAAAGGATATAAACAATCCAATTTATCTTGCTGTAAACTTGCTAACAACTCCTCGCACTTCATATTATCCGAAGAATTTTTCATTTCCCCAGCTCACGCAGCCTACACACACTTTTATATATTCAACTACACCAAGATGACTCGTATATGAGGTCACAAACAAAGCTTTTAAGCTACGATAGAGTCTGCCTTAATTTGAGCAAGGTGTACGTGTATAATATAGAACTATTTAGGTACCATATAAAACCCCCTCTCTCTCTCACGTTCAACGAGGAGAGAGAGAGAAAACGTCTCCCAACAGACATGTAAAAGTCATCTTCTATCAGAATTCGAGAGAAAATTGTCTTTAATAACTTGTGCGTTAAGATTACATCTGCCGCTCAAAGTACGCAATTACCTTACGCTTGTTTGAGATGCTGCAATAAATTGGTCGCGCCTTTGTGAAAGGTTTATGGGCTACAACTCGATACCGTTATAAACTTTAAAACATAAAGAGTGGTTTTTGGTCGGTTTCTACATTTTTAATCTCTCTCTCCCTCGCGTAATACAAAAATATATCGCTTGATAGCTGTCAAACCGGAACAGACAGAGCTCGTAAAAATAATTCCCTCGTAATTATGGATGTCTTGTGTTTCCCTTAATCCCTGTAATATAAAGTCCGTCTCTCTATCACCGCACATAAGAATAATAATTAACATTGTAAGAAAATTGGATGCGTGTTAATATATCCGCGCTGAATTAATGTTGCAGGGAAAAACAATAAAAATATATTCGAAATTGTTTTGTTTTATAAAGAGAGAAAGAAAAAAATGATAGAAAATAAACCTCTGAAGCAAATATGTTTTTAAAATTATAAATTTTTCTATCTCTTTCCACATTTTACCTCCTAGAAGCGAGAAGCATGGAAAAAATACGACTATATTCATATTACGACAAGGATTTAAATTTAAAAATAATCTTTTTCTGGTGCAAGTACGTTTAATGAAAAAAAAACGGATTTATTAAAAAGCGAAGTGATGTTTTCGTCTTAAGGATGAAAGAAGGAAAAGAAAGGAAACATCTGTTGATATGAAATTACGTTTAGACCGCAGGTGCATCGCTTATCAACGCAAATCTGATTTTAACTTAAATATATGTCGCTTTTGCAATCTTGCATTTATCACTAATGTGTTTCCCATTAATACGAATTTAATACCTCAAAGAAACTTCCGATTGATTTTATTTTTGTGGGATGCCAAATACAATTATCATAAAAGTGAGATGAACTATCTCGAATTTAGGTTTTACAGGACTGGGCAGTTCGTGTACTGCCCAGCTGCACAAGCTAAAGTCTGTTCGAAAATTAAAGGCCCCTGGAGTTAAAGTTAAAATGTTAATATCTCCACAATCCCATAAGATAATTCGACATGCTATATCCGGAATTTTTCTTAATTTTTAGTGCTACAATTCAAGCTATAGATAGACACTAAAAAGATTAAACTGAATATAAAAACTTTTGTTTGAAAAGATTTTTTTTTATGTATTTTTTTATTACAGTACTGTAATTAAAATTCTGCATCAATTTGGTTCATCATTCTGCTGCTGAATACAATATTCTACAAGTAGAATAAGCTTCGTAATATCAGCATAACCTATGGTACTAACTAGCATTTTTGATAAAATATTCATATTTTCTGCATCACAAGAAGTCTTCATTTAAAAATAAATAAATAAAAACACCCACGCAACGCGTTACTTATTCATATCAAAACGACAGGCTGCATAACAATTTTCAATTCCAGAGTTTATTTATTATTTAAAATCATCGTAATTAATTCATAATGCGCCAGCAATATTTTTGCTCATATCTCTCTCTTTTGTGGGCTACACATTCAACGCGTATATTATACGGAGCCGATTCTGCAGGCAGCATTAAGAATTATGTTGTAATTTTTTATACCTAGTATTATTGTCTATAGTTGCTGTATTGATAAACTGTTATATAATCAACAATTTTCAAGCTGTTGCTCGCTGTTGATTGCGTTATTTTATATTATATGTAACATTTTTCCCAAAGATTACATTATATATACTTCGTATACTTTATTGGCTATTATTTAAGTCGTAAAATTATTTCGAATCAGCACGCGAGTGTATTATGCAGAAATTACATTTAATGCGTCGTCCCCAAAGTGCTGCACAGTGAACCCGAAGAGCGAAATAGAATAAATTAATTTTTATTATACTCGCGAGGACACTGATTCATCTCGGAGATTTTTAGGGTCTAAAATGATTCAAATGGATTTTTTTTTTATTTTCATTATGGATATAATAACTCAAAATAGGATAATTTAATGACTTTGCCTTTTGCAGAGGTAAGCATTGAAATTAGAAAAACGCTACTACAGAGTAGAATACGAGTTATTTTTTACGATTTTCGTGAAAGCCATTTTTAATGCACGGATCTTTGGCCTGCAGGAATTAGACCTCAGTTACAAATTGATTTGTCGTTTTGCTTTCCATCGGAATTTCTTCTATTTTAGCTTTTTGCAATCGATTTAAGAAATAATCCACTTCAGATATCGAGCACTTTTGGTAATGAATGGAACATGCTCATTAATGGATTCGAAGAACTCGGCGATTTTGTTTTTCTTTTGTTCCGTTGGCAGAAAGCGCAAGAAAGCCTTCTTTTTATATCCATTACATCATCAGAAGAGCTAGGCATTAAACGAAAAATGCTGAATACGTTCCTCTCTCAACACGACTTTGTTTCCTGAACGAGAGATATCATTGACGCATAAAGTATAGAAAACTGAATAATAGGAAAGGATTGTCAGGCAAATCACTGTATAGACTGCGCAGTATATAAGAAACCGCTCCTCTAGTCTGGAGAAATAATAAGTATTCGAAAGGCTGATATGTCGGTGAGGAGAGAAGACAGGGGCAGAATCACTTATGTGTAAGCTTGATAGAATTCAAATGATGATGATAGGTGCCAATTTTTCTCGAAGCTAGCGGACTTTATTATGTATAGCCCCCGCATAAAGCGCTTAATCTACAGCTGATATAGCTATGCGCATGTCACTTCCCTGATAACGTTATGCTCGACAAATGCATTAAGATAAAATATTTTTTTTCATCACAATAGCAATTCTTTAATGGGATCGTTAAGTATTGTACCTATAGTTTCCATTCCGTTTTGGCTATCTATGCAAAATCATCTTCCATGTAGGTCATAAATCTGAATGGTTTTTCTTTTCTTTTTTTCTGAAGATTCTCTCTCCAGTTCTTTCAAAACGCGGCTAATTTCGTATTCCGTGGACCGCAACTATTTTTTTTTCAGCTCCGCTAAACCTGCCGATATATACGAGAAGTTTAAGAACGGAAAAATCTTTTCCTTCCTCTTCGTGTTTCATCTGAGTCCTATTTGTCTCAAGCTAATAAAGTACTTATTCTGTAATGCACAAACTGTTAGAGCGGAAAAAATATATTTGATTGAAACGGCGGAAGACTGCTTTATACTTCGAAATTTAAAGTTTAACATCAAGTTAATCAATAATGAATACGGAATTACTGCGTAATGTGATTTTTGGTAGAAAAGAATGTCCAACGTTATAAAGATTCTTTTTTCTCATAATTCTGCGCGTGTGTGCGCCAAACGAAGATCTTTTTTGGCCTTCGGTTTTTGAGCATTTAAGGAAAAGAAAAAAGAATTAGAAACGTAATTTTTTTTTTCGTTAGGTTATTACTTATTACAGAACTTATAATGAGTTATATGAAAAGGACCGCAGTGGACTTAAGCGGCTGAATAATGGATATTCTATGCAGGTCGTCTACCGTCGAAAATTCTGTGTACACTTGGTGACTGATCAAAACTAACAAGCGGAGTTCCCGGAAAACAAGAGGGCAAGACTAAATGACCAAAATTTCTAACACTGATTCACCTTTCAATCGCAGAACCAACAATGGTTAGGATTTAGAAATTATATGTGTGTTTTGAACACTTACTTGCGTATAAGTTAGTTATACTTAAAATTGAATTTTTTTATTACGGTATTTTTCAAGCTTCAGCACTTACGCTTCGTATATATCTAGAATATTACTTTTTGTGTGTATGCCGGTAAATATAATCCAGTGAAACCAATTTAATTTTAAGAATATGCTCGTACTCTATTCGTATATCTCTTTTTTTGATAAATACCATTCATTTCAGTCTATATACTCCATGATATTCAATTTATTTAAATATAACAGTCATTCGTCTTCATAAAGAAGTTCTTTTTTTTTTTCAGTTTACTTTTTAAAACGCTGTTCCTAAAACTAATTTTCAAGAATACGAAATAATATTTTAAAGCTTTTACGGACATATTGAAAAATTGCTTTGTTCTTCTACATAACTTTGAATGAATATCGCCAGCACGTCACGAGAGAATAGACAAAGCCATACAACATTTTTCGCTTTTACTTTTTTTTTCCATCCCGAAATGTTTACGGGCGGATGTTATATACGTGTAAGAAAAAAGAAAAATTCATTTTAAATTGCATAGCTCATCTTCTTTTAAGAAATAGATTTTCACGTGATAAGCAGAACATTCCATCACACACACACACACACACACACACACACCGACAGATTCATCAAGAAAAAAACACTTAAGTTTTAAACAACCAGCAGCAGCAATGGATTCTCAAGATTTTTAAGCAAAAAAAGAACTGAAGGTTTTTTTATAAATTAATTATTATCACATGAAAATGAAGGAAATTAAACTCATTTTTTCTCTTACTCTGATCTGCGAATAGACATAAATTGGAAAATATGACTTTAATTTCATTTGTGCCTGCATTAATTAAATTTTATTAAGTTAGTAGAGCAAGAGTTGTAACAAAAAGAAGAATGTAGAATTCGTATTGTTTTACGATCAATTATACTTAATTTAACCTAAAACCATATAACATCAGGACTCACAAGCTACATAAGTGCCCATGGTGATGTAACTTGGCAGACATCTGCCATTTTGAATCTGTATTCTGGCCTTGTGCACCAATCCTCCATTGATACCACTATAACAAGCGTCGATCGCTGTATGAGTGGAGGATTGATGCACAAGGCCTGAATACAGAATCAAAATGGCGGATGCCTGCCAAGCTACATCGCAATGCCGCTTT
>JAQFYH010000189.1:0-15237 GCA_034694405.1 Scolopendrellopsis subnuda
GAGTGAAACAATCTTCACGAAAACCGGTTATGTAAAGCAAACTCATTAGTGAATTTATAATATTTTTGATAAAATGACATATTTATCAATATTGAAGATTTAAGATTGCTTTTTTACTTACAGTTAATTAAACTGAACTTTCTATTATATAAGCCTATTGAATATAATTTATTAATATGTCTCTTAAGCCAAACCAAAACTGAAATCATCTTTCGAAAACAGAAGAGCAGTTGAATGTATTTCTGGTAAACTAATGTTTAAAGTGTAAGTATACGTTGATTTCTCTTTGTTAGAAATATTTGAATACAGGAGAAAAACTTTATTCAGTTTACTATTGCTAAAATGTTTCTTATTCCCTATTTCGTTTACTCGAGTTAAGTTATCCCAAGTTTTTGTGGAATTTGGAATTTTCAAATTTTCTTTAAAAGGAACAGAATTTCGAAAAATATACTTACTATACATCGTCCGTAGCCAAAACACTTTTCCGTACTGCTATATCGAGGTATATAATATTCTGGAACCCATTCATTTTGATTGCGCTTTGTATTGGGCTTGTCACAATGAACATCAACGTAGTTGCTTAGTTTTGTATAACTCGTTGTCTTAAATTATTAAAAAAACATAACAAGACGCATAACAAAAGGGATGAACTAATATATTGTCCTAAATATTGGACAAACATACAAAAATGGAATATTCTGGTAAAACTAAATTTTATAACACAAAAAAATGCGTATTTTCGACTCAAAAATGCGTAAAAATGTACGTTTTTTTTTACACACGAAATAACCCACGAAAGAACTCGCGAAATTTCCGATGTTTCCCAACGAATGTTTGGTTTTTCTAAGTCGTTAAATTCTCGGATCTCTATTGATGAGTAATCATTTTTTTAAATATTAACATTGCGATTGTACATTGTATATTTGCAATCTGTGGTTGACATGTATACTAGGCACTTGTACTGTATTACTTAAACATGACGAATTATCCGAAATCTGATCGAATAATTTGGGCTCTCCTGAATTCCTTCTATATCAAGCCGGATCCTTCCTACATCTCATACTTATGTAATAACTGTATACTTGTTAGAGTACCATTTCCCATCAAAATAACATATCTGAGGTGGCTGTTAATTTTACTACATGACTATCTTGAAGTATAGCCAAACGTATTTTAATGTGCACCGTTGTTTATTTTAAATCTTTCAGTACGTTACCCATAGGTATAATGGCTCCTAGAACAAATCCACGTTCTTGCTATGCAGTTTTGCACAGTTAGGCAGAATAAAGAGAATGATGCTTGAAATGAAATGTTTTTTGAGTGATTAATTAAATAGCAACTTGGTTAGTTATTGACTCTCGGTCTCTGGAGACATTTGTTAAGGCGCAGTGGAATTTTCTAAACGCCCATAGAGATTTTTCCCATTTTTGACAAAGTATGCTCTACTTCGTAGAGTAGAACTACTTAACGGTTAGGACTAGAGATCTGAAATTTCAAGGATACTTGGGGGAGATGTTTATCTATGACATGACTTTCTCGGTTTTTCGATATCTACTTCCGTTTCCGGTTTAGAAAACGATCAAATAGTGTGAAAATGACAAAAATGTGCTACTTTGAGCGATTCTAGCACGAAACCGGAAGTAGATATCGAAAAACCGAGAAAGTCATGTCATAGATAAACATCTCCCCCAAGTATCCCTAAAATTTCAGATCTCTAGCCCTAACCGTTAAGTAGTTCTACTCTACGAAGTAGAGCATGTTTTGACCAAAACCTCCAACGTGGCAATAATTTCCCGCATGCCCTTAAAGAGAAATTTACCTCGAAATCGTCAGCGAATCGAAGACATAAACCTGGAAAAAGTAAACCTCACTTGAAATTTTTCGTTATGAATAATTCAAAAGTCATAGCAAATTACCATTTATTATTGTCACGCACAAAAACACTGCTTTCGAAAAAAGCCTTACGATTATTATGCTGTGACCAGTTTGTAAGAAGAAACGAACTTACCCGCAAATCGGCCTTTGCTTACGAGCGAGCCCGAGGAGCACGCCGAAATACGAGTGGTTTCTAAAGTCACGACGCAAGCTGCTCTTGCCTCCAGATCGAAGACTTGTCTGGACATGTTGAAGGTGGAGATGTGAGGATTGAGAGGCAAACAGATGCCCATGTCATCAACGTTAAGTTGGAGGAACAAAGTGCCCAGACTCTGAGTGGCCAACTGGGGATGGACCTTCTCCAAGACCTGCTGGGTGGCGGACTGAACCTCCAGATTGAGGTTCGATCTCTGTTCGTTCCAATATTCGTAAGCGTTTTTGTAGTTGAGCCAGACCAGGACCGCCTTGTCCACCGCCATCGGCTGGATGTAGATGAGCGGCCGATGGAGGGTGATGAGGACCGCTTCCTTGTCTTGACTTCCGCCGGAAGTGATCATCTCGTCCTGCAAGGCGTTCCTTAATCCGATCCTCGTTTTGAAATACGCGAAACTCTGGAACTCGGGTTCCGTTTCCTCGTAGAGAACGTTTTTGATGAGCTGCCCAAGAGAGACGTTGATGTCGACTTGGGCCTTGCAAAAGAGCTTGACGCTGACGTCGGATTGGGACAGGTTCTGGACCCGGTTGGACAACTGCAGTTCGATGACTCCCGTCTCCAGACGTACGGCGCTGTTGGTCGGGGTGGTGGCCGTGATCTGGATGTCCTTCAGACGAAGCTGCAGGGAATACAGAAGCCGTTTAGGAGCCATGGCGCCCTTGTCTTCGTCGATCCAGAGGGGAACGGGTTTGTCGCTGCCCGACATCTTTTGAACCACCTCGTTGACTTCCTTCATGAACACCTTCTGCACGAACACGAGGTGATTGAGCAGATCGGTCGTGAGGCTGTGTTTGAAGGCTCCGATCTCGGCAACGGCGCTCAGGTAACTTCCCCTCCTCAGGACCACCCCGTCCACGAACTGACTCTCCCCGGCATCTTGTCCGGAGCGAGCCTGCTGGATGTATTCGGCGGCGATGTGAACCGGGGGCAGATCCACGCTGGCGGAAGACGGGATCGAAGTCTCGACTTCTTCCGATTCCAATTTCGTTTCGAAACTCAGGCTGTGAGAGGGCAGATCCACCGTGAATTTGGCCTTGTCGCCGGTCACTCCCACGCTGGAGACCTGGCTCATGTGATACTCTCCCTGGAGGGAGGGCAGGAGAGACACCCTTATCGTCAGTCCGTCCAAGATTATCTGAAAGTGTATTTCGATGGGTTTAAGCAGGCCCTGTTTGCCCGATCGCCCCTCTGACGCGTAGCTGGTGGAGGGCAGGTCTTGCGTGATGCGAGGAGACCTCACGTGGATGGCGTCGACTTCGTCCACTCGACTGACTCGACTCGGAACGCGGGAACGCAGTTCCTGAATGGTGCTGGACAGTTGTTTAGAGGATCTGGTCATCATGCCATGAAGGGCGACAGGGTGCTGCGGGATGTCGATCAAGATGGGACCGATGGTGACGAGTGCCGAATTCTTGTCTTTGGCTCTCTTGGAATGACTGGAGTAGAGCGCCTGGGACTTTCCTATCTTCATGCTGACCACCGTCTGTTGCACGGGAACCACTCCCTCCAGCAGAACGATGAGCGTCTGTCCCAGGAACCCCGTCATCGAAGACTCGGTCCATTTTTTCGACGAGCCGCGAACCTTCTCCTTGTAAGTCAGCGAGGCGTGGATGGTGGTCAGATCGGACTCCAGTTTGAGACCGCTCAACGTGGCCTGCAGTTTAATCCGACGCACCTTGAACATGCCGAACACGACGAGCGGGACGCGGTCTTTCACCACCAAACTCTGCTTCAGACTTCGAAGCCGGTCGCTGGGCAACCTCTGGATCTTGCCGTGTTTGGGCACTTCCTCGACTTCGGCCTTCAGCGGTTCGTATTTGCCGTTTCCCTTGTAGCCCTCCGACACGTCGGCCAGGATGAACGGCGACCGATTGGCCACCGTTTTGGTTTCCGGCATCGTGGCGTACAGGTCCAACAAGTAGTACATCGTTCTCCAAACGCGAGGAGTCCGTTCCCTGATCTCGTCGACGATGGTTTTTTCCGACGCCGCCGAATCCACCGGGTCGACGATCTCGCTCAGATTGATGCTGGCGGGACTGGTGGCGCGATCGTCGCTTATCTTGACGTATCCCTTGGTGGAGCCGCGCAGGCGCTGACTCAAACTCTGAGGCCGTTTCAAAGAACCGGGCGTCGACTTAACGTCGCCGGTCCTCGCCGACAGAGACGAACCCGGCGAAAAACCTCCGTCGCCGGCACCGGAAAAATCTTTCGCCGGTTGCGACGTCGTCGTTTCGGCGGTGGCGGCCACGTGGTAAGTGGCGCTACTCGAATCCGTGGAATCCGAATGATTCTTCCGATGCTTCTTGAAACTCTCCTTGTGACGTAACTGCGGTCGATTTTCTTTCAGTTCCAGATGGGTCTCGCAGATGTTTTGGTACATGGTGAAGAACTGGTGTAACAGGCGGAGCAGGGGCATGTTCACCCGCTGGGAGACGCAATTCACGTTCAGCCCGAAGTTCACGACGGTCGTGGTGTGCTTCTTCAATCCCTCCGCCGAGAGAATGAGCGATTTCTGCTGCTTGTTTTCCACCACGTTGTTTCCTTCTTCCGCTTTGGCCTTTTCCAGATCTTTCACTTCGCGGATCTCGGCGTCGATCACCAACTTGTCGCAACGGAACGCCGGAATGTCGCAGGAGGTGTCGATGCGAAGTTTACTCGGTTTTTCGCCGAATTTCATCTGCCGGTGCTTTCGTTTCCCTTCCGATTCCACGATGTCGATCTTGAGAAGATCCAGACTGCCGGTGACGGAAATGTTCTGGCCGAATTTTTCGCCCAATCCGGCGCAGGCGATCTGCGACGCCACGCCCATGGCGTTCAGGAATGGCTGGAATATGACGTGAGCGTCGGCGATCTGCGTCACGTGGGGAGTGAGGCCCAACGCGGGCCAAAATTCGATTCCCACGCCCTGTTCTCCGCCCTCCCCGCTGTAATCGGTGGTGAGCGTGTTGAGTTTCGAATCGACTCCGAAGGCCTCGTACCGTCTCCTCCGATCGTCTCCGCTTCCTCCGTTTTCTCTCGCCATCCAGTTGTAGAGGTCCTCCAACTCGCTCCGCTGCTGCTGGAGACGAAATCTTCCCGGCGTTCCGTGAATGGACGAATCCAGGTGACCGTCCAGACTAGAGAAACTCCAGCTGTTGTCCGAATGCATGCTAAAACTGCTGTCGATTTTCTTCATCTTCGCGGACATGTGCGGCGCTTTGTTGGTGTAGCTGCCCCCTGCTCCCTTCAGAGGCAGCGTGGAAGCCGAATTTCCTCCAGGTTTGATGCCGAGGTCGACGGTGGGAGCCCCGCTGGCCAGCGGGAAGGCGATGCTAGCCCTCGACGAAGAAGGCACGTAACACGGCAACCTTTTCTTGGGCTTGTGGGAAAGGGTGCTACCGCTCAAGTTGCCCTCCGTCAGATCCTGTTGACTCTCGCTCCCGGAACCCGATTCACCGCTGAGGCTGCATCGGTTGCTCTTGGGGTTCTTGAAGAGGGAACCACCTTCCGCTTGGAGCAACTGGGTCTTTTCGTCAGTCACTTCTAGCTCGTCGATCGATTCGCCGCCAACTTCGTTGAGGTTCTGGGTGCTGTCGGCCATCGGCATCGCAAAGGACACGTTGTACGGTTTCAGGTTCTTTTTCATCCTGAAAAAAAAAGGTGGAACGTTGTTATACTTTAATCTTTTATTCGTATATAGGACTAGGTGTTATCAGGGTCTTCATCCAAATTGAGATTTTTGAGGAGGTAAATGACGTCATAAATGAACAATTTTAAACGTATTTTCATCTAATTAGCCATGAGCATACTCCAACAAAGGATACAGATTATCACATCCGTTTGTTGCCAGGAGAACTCTAATTTGTATTATTCACTCAATTCCCTTGTCTCCCTTCAAAATAAAAACGACCCAGCAATTTGTTTTTACCTGAAATTATGTTCGACTAGAAGAGGCATGTAGAGAACATTTTTCCACTGGCGACTCAAAGCAACCAAACCTTTCCTCAGAGTCGCCAGAGAGGGAGTAAAATCTCCTTGAATGTTGTCTTCGATGTGGGGGAAGTCCGTTCTCAAGGCAAAGCGTTCCAAAACCACCAAGAGCTGACAGGAAGGGTCTTCCCGGAGCGTTTTTGCTAGCGGCGTAGCCTTGTGATATTTACTCTGTAAAAAATTGTAAAATGCAATACATTAGAAGTAATTTTCTGGCGACCGCTGTAATTCAACGCCCATCTCCTCCGAGCAAACGCGGTGTGGATCTGACTGAATGGCAAGCACATCCCAGAATTTCTAAAAGTTTTGGTGGTAATCATGCTTTATTACGGTGTAGGCCCAGTAGTTAGCATCCTCGTCTTTTAGACCCAAAGACAGCGGGTTCAAAATTAAAGTTGACTCCGATAAACAGTCATGCAATTGGGTTGCTGTCTTTATACACGTGGTATTTGACAAAGATACCTTTCAGCGGAAAATTCTCGATTGCAGTAAAGAAGAAAAAAAAAAAAAGAGGTACCTTGAGAGGAAGATGAAGTCCCTGGGCGTCTAAGGCATCGGTCATGAGGCAAGCCAGTACGGCACATCGGCGGTGATTGTAGCTCTGCCGCAGCTGTTGAACGGCAACGTGTAAACGATCGCTCGGATTCATCCAAGCGTTGATCGCCGGACTGGCGGTGCTGAGCAAGTGCCAGTCTAGTCTGAAAATCGCAAATTTATGTTAAGAACCAGTTCGATCATTAAACGTTTAAAAATATTTAATGGTGCGTCATCAATATTACCTCGTGAAATCGATTTTCCTCGTATTTGGAGTGTACGGAGGTGCGGCGAAATTGAACCAGAGACTTTTCAGTTCCACGATACCGGTAGTGGCGTCTCCCTTCAAATCGACCTTGACGTTCTCGTTCTGACTGTCCACGTCGGTGCCATCCTTGCTGTCCTGTTTCTCCATGGAGGCGTTGTCCCCGCTCTCTTTCCCTTCCTCGATGGCCTGCGGCTCCTCGACGGCGCCTTCGAACCCGATCAGCTTGACCACTTTCAATCCGAAATCTTCCAGGCCGAACTCGAACATGATGAACCCCATCTTGTCGTCGTCGAATTCGACGTAGGGATCGGCGATCCCGAAGGCGTCGAGCCGCTCCCTGTCGAAGGGCGGGGGCTGCAGCGAACTGGACAGATTGCTGGTCTTCTCGAATGTAAAAAGAACCTGAAAATGTAAAAACATAAATAAAACTGATAAATGGTGGAAATCTGCGAACTGTATGGCAGAGTTTCGATCCACGTTATATTACACTCATATCACCTAAAACCGGTGTCTTAGATCTGGATTCATGGATAATATCACTGTTTCATGGAATAACAAAACTCAGTAATAAGAAATATAGAAGGAGAAGTCGGCTTGGAGCAATCTTTAGGTCTTTCCCGACCAGGGGAAAGACGCGAAAACAATGGAACTGTCTCTTCAGAGTCTTCACCCATTGTTTTCGCGTCTTTCACCAGGTGGGGAAAGGCACGATTGTTCCAACTCCCGACTTCTCCCTGGTGGGAGAACTGGTGAGAGAAAAAAACAATCACCTTGGATCTGAGTTTAGGAATGACGGTCAGAACGGCGTCCTTGAGAATTCCGCTGCTGTTCTTGAGTCTCCGCAGCTGCGTGTGAACTTTGCTGATGTTGGCCGCGATGACCATCTCCTCCTGCTGCGTCTCGCTGGTCTCCACAGTGATGGGTTCTGGCGGGAACCAATCGTTTTTATGTTTTTTCGAACGCGATTGCTTGCTCTTCCTGATGAGCAGATTGGCGCCGTTCTCCTCGTCCGCGTACGTGTGAATGGCCCGGCGGCACTGGTTGCTGAAGAAGAGCTGGACAGAGAGCGTGTCGACGCACACGGCCAGCAGCGAGACGCAGGTCAGGTCCTTGACGTTGTCCAGGGCCGAAAACGAGATGACCTCTTCCACGATCGAAGCCTGCAGTATCGTCACGTTCACCTGGTGCAGAAACAATAAACATTTCTCAAGCGATCTCGCCTCCAGTTTTGCGAGACATCCGTATTTAGATCGTAGATGGAGAGTGTGTTTGAACAGCCAAAACATCGCTCAAACTTTCCCAAAAGTGTCAGAACCGACTTTGAACGTGTTTATTTATTTATTACGCAAATGGTTCACTACTTTTTATACGTGATTAATTATCTTAATTAATCAGCTCAACAAAATAGTTTATATTATTTAATTTTTGTGATTAATTAAAGGTGCATAGTACGACCGGGCTTTCGTGTAACCACGAAACCTATAATAATCGATAATCACTATCGTCTCATGTCGATAGAGACGAGCGCGTTGCATTCCCACGGTGTCCGAATCGATACTGTAATATCGATATAAAGCTGAATTAATCGATCATAAGGGGTACTAAGCAGCTTTAATTTTCAAAAGGAAGAAGCCATCTACGGAATTTTTTGCAAAAATTCAGAGTGATGTTTTTGAACGAGTGTCATGACAGACGAAATAATAAATTCTATAGATATGAAATAGAAATAAAATCGTAACCAACCCTCGATGCCGATATGAACGCTTGCACCTGCATCACTTTGGTCTCTTCGTACATCATCTCGGTGGAGGCCGGACTCACGGTTCCCGCGTCCTTCGACTGAGACATCTCCCTGCGAAGACTGTTGGACTTTCTGGCTTCGCGCATCTGGCTCATGTAACTGTGTTTCTCTTTCTTCAACTGGTTCAACGATTGGACTTGCGATGACGATGATGCATGCACATCAAAGATGATGGACAGAGGATGAAGGGATGATAGGGTGGGGGTGAGCGCTTCAACAAACCTGAGAAAAAGAAACATTTAATATGAATTGGCCAAATCTGACCTTCTCTGCACTCATAAAACGTGCGCTACTCTGAAACGGTGACTGTTTTGAAAATCAGGCATCAAATAAATCAATCCTATCTTCAAGATTTATTTGCAAATAATGGAACACAGGATACCGAATATAAAATCTTGCCACGAAAGCGCTATCGTTTTTATATTTTGAATTGTATTTATACGTATAATTTGTTTTGGATGTCAACGTAGAAGAATTAAAATATGAAATTCGTCCGATCAAACTGATTTTATCATAAAATATTGAATCACCAATTTTATCTTAAAAGTAAAAAAATATCAATCATCTCTTTTGGACACGTACCGTTGCGATTCTTCTAGTAGCAATGGAGAGATGGTGAGGTCGACGGCCCCTTTAAGTTTGACTAGCATCGTAGTTTTGGACGTGTTGCCATCGCAACTGCTCATAATTTCATCTCCGAAATCGTCGCTGCTAATGTCGCTAGGCTGCACTGCAAGTCCATCTCGCTAAAAAAAAAAATTCATTCACTTTATTTAAAAAAGACCCACGAACGATAGAATGTCCAGTTTTCCAAAACATGCAATGTACAGTGCAATATTAAATAATTACAATGTCAATAGAGGAAATTATTCTCTGCAGTTTATGAATCCAATGGACTGATTGGACTGATGTTCAGATCAGGAAGATCAATATACAGGAATTACAGAAATAATAAAACAGTCCCTCGGCGAGTCGGAATACCTCTTCTAGTGAAATTGTAACTCGGTGAACATCCATTCTTGATATGAGAGTTCACAAAATTATAGTTACTTTTTATGTGTAGCTCTACATTGTAGCTCCTATCTAATAATTCTACAAAACTTGATTTACAAATCTCTGAACCTCTTGCAAACAATCTTTTTTACTCACGTTAGTTTTGCCTTGCAGACCCAAAGTGGATCTCGTGCAGGTGGGAGGTGGCGGCGGAGGACGATTGTAGCGAGAACTTTGTTTGTTGCTTTTATCCACCATGCGAATAGCCGTGAACCCATCGGACACGGGCACGAACTGCGGCGCCCAACGAGTGATGCTCGGGAATCGAGCGTCGTGGCCCGACTGAGGGGTCAGGTGAGGCAACGGTGGAGGTTGCAACCAATGACTGCAGACCGCCTAAAAATAATTACGAAAATATTTTTTTCTTTCTCAATTTGTTGGAAGTGTGTTGTGGTTTTTAAAAAAGGTCAATTTAACAAGAACTAATAGTAAAGTAAATGCGTATGCAGCTGACCTTGGTCATGTGCCCCGTGTAACAGGCCATTAGTAAAGGAGACTCCGTGATGGGCAGATTGAACTGCCTGTGCAGATTGACCATCGCCAGATCTTCTTGCGACGACAGCGCCGATATGAACGACGTGCTGGACACCGAATGCGCATCCGAGGGCTTGCGCGATGCGGGAGGATGGTGCGAAACGGTCGCCGGGGCGTCCGAAACGGCCTGCGCCAAGTTCTGTTCACTCTCTTGGACAGACACTTCCTGTATGTCCTGCAGGGATCTCTTGCTGCCGTAGATGGATCGCTGCTGATGCCGAGGCGTGTAGTCGCAGGAATGGAGAAGCTTGTAACCTCCATTGGCGCCCTCGTCGGGGCTGTGGTAGCCCTGTTCGTCTTCGGCGGAATAAAACACGTCCGAGGATTCGGAGAGCGCTCGGTGATAAATGCGCGGCGAATGAGTGGGAAAGTGCACGCCGTTGCCCAGCGACTGTCGGGATCCAGATTTTCGGAATGCTGCGCAAAAAAAAAAAACAATTTTACAAGTTTGTTATTTCTCGTATTCATACAGAAAAACCTCGATTCGTAGAAGCTCTGATCTCTGAAATGATTAATATTGCTATCCTCGTCTTCCAACAAGTATTATCCACTTAGGTAGCGCCACCCACCGTGGTAACCCCAAACTGATGGCGAGTCCACTGGAGAGTGGTTTGTCTATTTCCGACTGCCTGCACTAAAATTTTTTATTTTAGGTGGATGTTTTTATATGTTGCGTATAGTGTACCAAGACTAGGAGAAATATAAAAAGGGATCACTCAGTTTACCTTGAGCAGGCAGAGTTCCATTCAAAGAATGCCTGGACTCCTGGTTGTTCAAACTGTTGGAGCTGCCCACGTGAAGCGAAAGAGAAGACGCAGTTTGTCCAGCTCGCACCACCACGGGAGTTCCCTTTTCCTCCGAACCGTCCCACGCCGAACGACGCATTATGTTTTCTGAACTTCCCCCGTTGGTCTGAAAGGCGCTGGGAGCGGACGACGACGTCACGGCGCGCACGTCTTCCACGGCGGAGTGAAGATCGTTGACCGACGAAATCGACATGGCCTGAGAGATCGGACTCGGAGTCGTGACCGCGCTGTCCGCGGTTCGAATCGAATTTTCGAAGTCCGAGTTCGCCGGTGTCGCCACCTGTCTCGAACTACTCGTTTCGAACGAATCGGCCCTGGACGCCAACAACGAATCTTTCTTCTGATCGGAGGAATCGGCAGGTTTATCCGAATTGACCGTTTCGGCGCTACTGGACAGTCCCGCGCCGATGTGTTCGAAGCTCCTGCAACTGGAGGGACCGTCTCCGGCGTTGAGAATCGGGTAACTCTTGTAGCTGGGCGCTTCCTTGACGCTGCCGGTGGCGCTGGACTTCCGCTGGTTGACGAACGGAGACGAATTGCAGGGACGCGCGGCGACCCCGATGTGAAACATGAGCTGGTTTTCGTGCAGCAAACTCTGTCCGTAACCCAGGTCGGGTCCGTCCTTCAGGATGTGACAGGCGGCCGTGTTGATCCCTTCGTAGGCGTCGAATTTACTCGGCTGGAAGAATCGGGGTCCGTTGCGGTTGTTGCCGAAGAACGAGCATCCGCCGATGCATCCGCAGCGCTGGTTCATCTTGGGCAGGGACAGCTGGGGGTCCGCCGACCAGAGAAACCACAATCGCCTCGTCTTGTCGTCGTGGAGTTTCAGGAAATTGTCTTGAATCACGTTCATGTCGGGATGAAACTGAGCTCTGGCGGCGTCGAAAAACAGGGAGCCGGTGTGCATGCCTCCAACCTGAATAAAAAACATTTTTCTTTTTATCCCCAAACAAAGATTAAACGCGAAAAACCCCGAAATATTATGCATTCTACTCAGACATCGAATAATAAACTCAATAGTAAGCGTCGTATGAATCCCGATCTCCTCTTTCTGGCGGACCACAATGACAAGAAACATGAAAATGGCTGCTGTCAGCAAAACGAAACACGCCAGTGCGCCGAGAAAGCTGACCAGCCACTCATCCTATTGAGTAACACTTCCTCATTCAGTGGGTGAATGGACATAATGCACGGTTAAGTTTTGAACAACTGCATGATTGTTATGTTTCAACTGTAACCCACGTTATTAATCCTTCTTTCGAAGGGTAGTGGGGGCAGGGCGGATGCATGCGCCACCCTCCTTGGCCACTGACCCCAATCGGTTGGCGAGTCCGATGTGAGGTATCGGCCAAGGAGGATATTATATATTATTATATTATATAACAACTGCATGAACAGTGTCAAATCGCGGCGGTGCAAGGGACTGCAAACGAACGATTCTTACCTCCAGCCAGAGATCAGCGTTTTGATTGTTGGGTACAGTGGCGGCAGAGAGAGAATTGTGAAGAATGAACTGTTTCAGATCGACCTGAGTGATTAACGCCGACATCCCCGACCGCGTCTGACTGCCGTGGAGATTGCAAGTCGCGAAACGAACGGAAGTTGTCTAAAGTTAGAGAGAGAGAAAAAAAGAAGATTAAAATGGAGCACGCTGAGAGACCAACCGACGAATATTCGGTTATTTCGGTTTTTTATACCTGTAGGTTCATCGCGGCACCCGCTTCCACCAGATAAAGATCGACGTTGTCGACAGAAACGCGAACGATTCGGTACTTTAGGTCTTCGGACGTCGGACAGAAAAAGCCGTCGACGCTTTCGGGGCACATGGGTTGGGCGACGGAATGTTGACATTGTTTGTACGTCTGCGGAGAAACCAGGGAATTTTCGGAATCCATGACCATCAGGACAAAAATTGTGACGCCGTCGATCACTTGCTGCAGCTGGAAACAAAAATAAAAAAGGTTCAGTGACCTAAATAATTGGGGATTGGTTTAAATTCACCAGAAAGAGACTGATCAAAAAATTTTGATGAGATTAAAATATGATGAAAGATAAAATGCCGGAAAAAAAAAAAGTGATAGAAATTTCCACCCGACTAACTAACAAACAAACAAAAAAATATTTTTTCAAACCTGTGGCGCCGTCAAACGTCCAGTTAGATCGCCCAGGGTTAATTCCACCAACCACGCATATTCCAAAGTTTCTTCGTCCAACGATCTGCCCTGATTCGAAAACATGGCGTGTCCTCGCATTGACAGCCCTGAAAAGTAAATTTACAATTTTAAACAACAGAAAATTAAAAAAAAAAAACGTCTCGAACCGACAAAAACACATAACGTCATTATTCATGGTCTCTCCTGTAAATCCCCGTCTGGGGAGGAAACAAACGAGTTTATTACCAGAAAGCATGACGTGGCCCTGCTTGAGGTGGCTCTGGTGCTCCGTTCTGGTCAAATGGTCCGACACGCTCGCCACCAACGGAGACAGTAGCAGCTGGAGCTTCGTTTCTTTGTACGTCTTGTGAAGTTCGAAACCAAATCTTTCCAAATACAGCGTTGGGCACGGCGGATCGTCCGCGTTGCAGCACTAGAACGAAAATAACCGATTTCAAAAACTCCTTATCGGGGTGGAGGCCGAAATCAACTGCAAACACATCCCAAATACCCTTTCAGGAGGAAACTCGTTGAACGATTAGCATCATCGCGACTAAAAGCATTCGAAATATCACCTTGGACATTCAAAATAGCTGCACGGGAATTTTCATAACCACAAGGGCATCTCGAACGAAGGTGGTCTTTCAATTACTTTTAGTCATGATGATGCCAATGGTTCCGTGAGCTTACAGCCTTTGCTGTTTTCACCCAGCCACACAGAAACAGAAAAAAAAGTGCCTTCCGTTGCACCAGCTCTGTTGTCAGAACGCTGAACTACTCACCCTTCCGCTGTGTAAAACAGAAATGGATTTTTACCTTGACGAGGTGTCCCTGGATATCATGAATGGTAACGGAAACGGTGACCTCTAGCGGCCGATACAGCCTGGGATCGAATTCTTGCGTAGCCAATTCGGCTTCGTCGAAAGTTTCGTTGTTTTTCGAAGTGGAAGACGGAATGTTGGTCGTGTCCATATCGTAGAACTTTTGATCCTCTCCCAAGTAATTTTCCTATAGACACACGAAAGCATTTTCTTACCACTTTCCACCGATAAATCGGCATCAATTCTAATCGCGGATGAACAACGTACTTTAAAGTTGATGAACGTTCTCAACAGAGTTCCGTAGATCATCAGAACGGAGGGACCGACTTCGATATCGACGCTGATCAGATCGGGCGTCAACGAACACGGGTCGAAATCGGAGGGCGGCTGCTTTTTGGGCGAAGACTGGTAGGAGTGATCCTTGTCAACAACGTGGGGCGGCCTCATTGGCGACAGTAAAATCTCCTCCTTCTCCGGGGTGGTGTAATCTCTGTGGAAAGAGCGGTAGTCGATGGGAGGCAGTGGGTGGTAGACGAATCCGATGCTGATGGCTGCGATGGGGATCGTCCAAACTTCGACCCAGTTTGCGCTGTTTTAACGAGCAAAACGTATTTAATTAGATCCTACTCACAATTTGTTTGTTTTAAGCAAAGGAAAATAAATCACACGATTTTAATATTCTCTTAGATTTTGTTGGAACAGGTAGTAAAAATTCCGGTACCTTTTCTTGCAGACGTTTCTCCATCGTTTGTCGATTTCTAATTTCTGCTTCATGGATCCATCGCGGTTGGTGAGTTTGCACTGCGAGTCCAGGGCGAGCATAATGTTGTGGTTGCTGTTCACTTCGGGCACGTAAATCAACATGTCGACGCATTCGCCCTGGAAAAAAAAACAAGTTATTCATATGCTGAATCTATTCCAAAAGAAATACAGCCTCGTGGTTGATTAATTTTAAAGTTACCTGGATCCAAAGCTTAATGGGAATCGTGTCTGGCAGGAAATCTATGAAAGGCAGATCGAATGACAAGTCAAATAATTCTCCAGAAACTGCGAGGTAACCTAAAACAAACAAAAGAAGCTTTTGATCACAGTAGCCCTCTCTTTCGGTAGTAGAACGAAAACCCGGCTTTGTCGGGTTTCCGTTAACGAAGAGACTAAACGAGTATAAAAACTAAAACGCAATGGACAAGAGCAATACTGTAATCTCGT
>JAQFYH010000190.1:0-15196 GCA_034694405.1 Scolopendrellopsis subnuda
GCCAATCTTTTTTAGCCCCAAGTGCTTAAAAATACATCAAATTTGACACAAATTTCGAAAAATTTTCTGACCGTAGAACTAATCGCTTTTTGTGGATCCATATTCGGTATTCGGCTAATTTGGTATTCGGTGCATCTCTAATAATGTCTTCTCTCGGATGGAGCCAAATTCACTTTCTTCGTTTAGCGTTAGTTTCCTTGTATAACGAAGCCGGCGAAAGAGATGGTTAAAAATACTCGTAGGAGTGGCCGAGGGGTTAGCGCACCCGCTCACCGAGGTCCCGCGGGGATGGAACCCTCCAGCGTTTTTTCCAAACTATTTGGATGGAACTTGCGATTGTCCGCGCTCGTGTCGATTGTGGCAGTTAAAACAAAAATAAACCTCAAAACCTCGGCAATATTGTGAAACTCTCAAAGGAAGAATGCGTCAAGAATCGATTATAATGCTATGAACTTGACTTTGGATTTCAGACGACAGCGAAAAGGAAGTTGCCAAGGCTCTCGAATCCACGAAAAAGGAAGCCGATTTCGAGATTGTGCCGCAGGAAACGAAAGGTAAACATTCTTTTTATTCAACAGTCCAGGACGGGGGAAAAAAAAATCTGCAAAGATACCTTTTCTAAACGTGAGTGCATGGGAGAGAAAAGTGTTGCAACGCGTATGATTTTTACGCAGGCAAGAAGAAGAAGAAGCCGCAGCAGTTGGACGCGGAGGGCCTGGCCCTGGCCACCCTGATGATCCGGTCCAAAAAGACCAAGCGGGACATCACGGACACGGCCTGGAACCGATACGTGTACAACGACTGCGACGGACTGCCCGAGTGGTTCCTCAGGGAGGAGAGGGAGCACTGCAAGCGCATTCTGCCCGTCACCAAGGTAACCGATAAATGAGTTTTTCAACCGGGTTCGAGTCACAGCAGGAATCTGGCGACTGAATATTTGGAGCGCTCGTGTCGAAATCGAATTGTGACGACAAACCCTGGGTTTTTAAAGGATGCGGGCTTAAAGGGCAATTATAACTTGTTTTCATGTTATTTTTAATCCCTCATAATATTACATAGAAAACTTTTTCGAAGCCAAGACCTGTAATTTTTCGTTTATTCACAATAAATAAAAATAAGGTTGGCTCTGTTAGGCTTAACGCATGGAGGTGCCGTCACAATGAAGAAAGCCATAGCCTGGAGGAAACGTTTACTCCAGGCCAACCTTATTTTTATTTATTGCGAATAAGCGAAAAATGGTATAAGGGCTTCGAAAATGTTTTATACCGTATGTAATAGTAGGTGAACTACGGATTAGAAATAACATGAAAACAAGTTAAAATTGCCCTTTAAATTGTCCGTTTTGACGGAGGTCTAGTCCAGTTTCCACGGGTTTTCTCAGATGCCCTCGTTGCATTCGTAAAGTTTTCTGTGGAAAAAAAAATCACTTATTTGGCATTAAAAGTGGTTGCACCTCGAGTGACTAGGCGCGTTCATGTTTACCCACGGTGGGATTTACCTGCTCCCGAGCTGCGATGAACTTTGTTAAAATGTGTTTTGCGTGTCACACAGGAAATGGTGCAAGAGTACAAGCAGCGACTGAAGGAGATCAACGCGCGGACCATCAAGAAGGTGGCCGAGGCCAAGGCCAGGAAGAAGCGAAGGGTGAGTCACCTATAAAATGCTGACGTCATTTCCATTCCGAATTCTTGTATTAATTGTTTTATTTCGTTGCAATGCAGAAAGTGAAGCGGCTGGAGAAGGCGCGAAAGAAGGCCGAGTCGGTGATCGAGAACATCGACATGACCGACCAGGAGAAAATGAGTCACCTCAAGACGTAAGACACATCCCTTTAACTCTTGGGTTTTAAAGAATCAGACTGCAGATTAATAAACTGCGCTTTTCGACGTCGAATTCCGGTTGGGTATTAACCAACTTGAATCCAGCAGTTATGACATCACTGCCAAAATTAATAGCGATGTTTGGTAAAAACCGAATACCGCGGTTTTCGGTTTTTTTATAAAAACAGAACACTGATCGGATTTTAAACAAAAATACGTGCAATTTTCCATATAAAATTTTAATATGTGAAAGT
Source organism: Scolopendrellopsis subnuda (assembly GCA_034694405.1). Classification (NCBI taxonomy): domain Eukaryota; kingdom Metazoa; phylum Arthropoda; class Symphyla; family Scolopendrellidae; genus Scolopendrellopsis; species Scolopendrellopsis subnuda. The sequence goes on from JAQFYH010000190.1 coordinate 2,075, forward strand.
CATACGAATAAAGCAATGTTACTATTCTAATGAGAGACTAGACCCTAACGGGCCTAGCCTACATCCTACAATCAATATCGTAAGCGAACTTAAGAATCTTATTATTGATGGGGATTTCATTTGTGAGCAAACAACTTTTTTTTTCAATTAATCCCATTATGTCTTGCCAAAATAGTAAAATATTGTTTTGTTGGTATGAGTTAATCTTAATATGGGAAATTGCACGTATATATTTGTTTAAAACGGCACTTCTAAAAAAAAAAACCGAACCGAAAACCGGTCGGTTTTTTTTTTCCAAAACCGAAGAACCCTAGAGTTTATGAAAGAGCTACGTAATTAACCATTTTCCAAACTGACAGCTCGAATTTTTGCACCAAGTTGTTTAAACCCCCCTTTGACCGGATATTAAACGCATCATAGAGTTAAATGCATTATTTTAAAATATTGAGTTCAAAGACACTGATTTTTGTGCCCCGCAGGATCTACAAGAAGGCGGGCGACACGAAGAAGAAGGACGTCAAGTACGTGGTGTCCAAGAAGGGACTGGCCGGAAGGAAGATCCAGCGCCCCAAGGGCATGAAGGGACCCATGAAACTGGTGGACGCCAGGATGAAGGCCGACGATCGCAAGCGCAAGAACGCCAGGAAGGGCAAGGGCGGCAAGAAGGGCGGTTTCAAAAACAGCAAAAAGACCGCCGGGCCGGCCAGGCCCAGGGGCAAACCCAACATGAAGGGCAGGGGAAGGAACAAATAAATGTACATTCAAATAAATATTTTTCTTTCTTTATTATATTAACGGTACCGTAGCTGCATTTTTTTTAAAGTTATAATGCTGTATTCGAGGAGGTCGCCCCCAAACGGATGGCGGTTCCATTAGTGAGGCATCGGCCATTAAACCTCTGCGAGGATCTGAATGTTGCGGGAAAAATTGTGGGTCTGAAACGTGTAATGACCGGCTCTATAATTGGAGTCTGAAATATCGGTAGAAACACGCAGGAAGGACAGCTGCGAGCTCCTTGGATTTTTACCATTTTAAACAAAAAACGATCTCCGTCTTCCAACATTTTCTTTACATCTTGCCATCGAGAGAAGAAAATTTCGTCCAAGCATTTCAGATGCAACTACAGGCGCATCTTTCCGACGTCCTAAGTCCGTGCCACCAAAGTTTGCAGAGCACGAGATAAGAATTTGTAGAAGCGTCGTAATGTTAAGAGATGGTGTTCCCTTACCGATTCTTTTTGGGATCTCTGCAATCTTTGGTGGCACTGACTTATTAAACATGCATTTCTAATCGTCCAGAAAATAGCAAAATATCCCACGATGAAACTGAAGATTCTTCGTGCGTACGAAACACGTGCTAAAGAACAGGAACTTTACTTCCGCCTCTTCTCAAAAACACATTTCCTTTACAACTCCCTAATGAATCACTGGGTCCTATTGGCTTAGCCTTCCAAGTGATCGCCACTTGTATAGAGGCCAGAGTCGAAGAAATGCGCTCACAGCCAAAAGTGTTGGCACATCAACCCCCAACATTAAATATCCCGCAAATGGGTGCAACAAATAATATTAAAATGAATGAAATTCCTACAGCACAGAACAGACTGTTTAGAAAAAGGGATCTTTTCGTGTTTATTAGGGTGTTATTTTTGTTTTACACATGCAAAAATCACAAACAAAGCTAATTATAATTGTTCTTTTTTTTTTTCTTCCTTTAAAATTACACACCAAATGATGTTAATGCATTCTTAAAAATTACAATATCTAATTCCCCGTAACTGTCCCTGGTTTTTTTTTTAGCACCTCGAAAACAAAATTGTTTTTTTGCTTTTTTTTTTTCATCTTCCGAGAGGAACCTCTTCCAAAATTTGGTCCGAAAAAAGAAGTGAAAAAAAAAAAATATATTGTTCTAATTAATCATGAACTACCCACATTTATAGTTACAACTACCGGTAATAATAATTACTGCAAAACAAAAATGTTAAAAAGAGAGGAAAAAGTAAGGAAAGTACACATATCGTTCTCAAATTTTTTTTTTCACAATTACATACATTTTATATATATAGAAACACTGGACATATCGTGATAATGTGTACAAAAAAAAATTCTGGACTCACACAAGGGCTTGAAATATACACAAGTTTGTTTTGCTAGATTTCTCGCGCAAAATTGACAAACAGCTCTACCGATTTTAATAAAAAAAAATGAAAAAAACTAAATCCCAAATGATTTTTTTATATACGTTGCAGTTTTAAGCCAATCTACTTAATCCTTCCCACCGTAATTTGCTAAATTTATTTTTTGGTCGCCTTGAAAAGGGGGGAAGGAATTTGAATCTAGCGGACAAATATGTTTCCAAGTTAATATTTTAAGCATGCAAATATTGTACTGCGCGTGTGAGAGGGGGCGAGTGTTTAAAACATTCAATTAATTTTAAAAAATAAAAAAAAACTGACAAATAAAAAAAGTGTGTTTTGCTCATCCCTTTTTTAATTTTTTTTTAAATAATTCGGAAAAAAACGTTCTACATTATGAAGTTATTCGGAAAAATGCTTAAATGACTACAACTATGATACACATTTATGTGGTTTTGCAAAGGGGGTAAAATTAAAAATTTTCTCTGAGAATAGGAAACATAATTACAGGTTCTTAAAACAAAAATTAACACACGTACTTAAAAAAAAAAATTATGCACTCGGATATTTAATTAGAAGGGGAAGAAAAATTCAAACACATTAGCACTAAAAAAATGTCTCCTTGAGCTTAAATTTCTGCCTAAAATTTACACCAACGAAAGAAAAAACGAAACTGAAAAAATGGCGAGGAATATTATTATATTTTTTCCTGGTTTTTAAAAAGAGTATTTATGTACATACCAAAAACCGAGTCAAGCTCTCTTATGGCATGAAGCTCTAAATATAAATAACGTAAAAACTGGAAAAAAACAAAAACCAAATGAATCAAATTTTTTTTTTCTCAACACTTGGAATGATCTATAGAAAATTTTTTTAAAGAGTAAAGCAATATCGTTTCTTTTTTTTTATGATAGTTATAATTCCACCTTTTTGTTTTTTTTTTTTTAATGCACCACTCACACAATAAAATACACACCCAGTCGCGTCGCAATTTCATTTCTCTTGCTATCAATCTAAAAATCGGTGATGGGAAAAAGAGAGAGAAAAATTTGTATCTTTTTTTTTCTTACCGTGTAAAAATGGTTTTTTGTTAGAATAGGCACAAATTTCCGTATTTTTTTTCTGAAATATTAGATTATCGTGTTTTTTTTTATAACAAAAATCATGGAAGCAATTAATTTTTTACCGAGGGAGAAATTTATTCCACTCCAACCCAATGTGTTTTTTTTTTTTTGGTCTCATAATTAAAAAAAAAACAAAACCATTTTTTTTCCTTCATAGAAGGGACCAATTTTTCTGAGAAATGGAACTTACAGCAACGATATAATATAATAATAATAATTATGATGAAATAAGATTATGATTTCTTTTTTGGATTACGTGGTGTGGGGGGAAAAAAAGGAAGGGGGAGGGAGATTTGTTTTTTCGATAGCCTAGTCGTCATGCTCTCCGTCAGCATGCCTTCTTTTTTTTTGTTTAATTATTATTATTTTTTTTTAAAACGTCCGTTCTACTGACATGAAAGCTATGGCTGGGCACAGAGTGGGCAAGCTCTGATTGTGTGATCACTTGGGAGAGACGTCCTGGTCTTCAACGTCTTGTAACTGCTCCTTCTGCTCCGTCTCTCCTGCAAATAAAATCAAAATCGAAACGTCAGTATAGGCCTAGTCTCAAATGGCACGAAATGAAATCTGGTGAAATCTCTCTCCCACGCTTCTCGGAAGACAACACTGCATCAAAATCTCCGAACAAACTTTGGAATCGTCCGAATTCTGAACTTCCCAATCAAGGAACATCTTTCGGCCACAGAAACGGGAGATGTCTCAAGACGAAAAGGGGAGATTGAAAAACGAGTCTTCCTGCACCTTAGACCTCCTCTTGACATTAAGGGAATGAATGGGTGGGCTACTCACCGTCGCCTTGCATATCCGAAGTCCATAGTGTCAAGTTATCCCTCAGAAGTTGCATGATGAGCGTGGAGTCTTTGTAGCTTTCCTCACTAAGGGTGTCGAGCTCCGCAATGGCGTCGTCGAAGGCTGCCTTCGCTAGCCTGCAGGCACGGTCGGGAGAGTTTAGAATTTCATAATAGAAAACTGAGAAGTTTAGGGCCAGACCCAGGCGGATGGGGTGGGTCGGGGGCAGCTCCGTCATTGCTATGTCGCTGGCGGCTTTGTAGGCTACTAGGCTGTTCTCCGCAGCCTCCTTTCGGTCGTTGCCCGTCGCGAACTCCGCCAGATACCGGTGATAATCTCCTTTCCTGCAACAAAAAACATTATTTTTACTCCCAACGGTTCTTAGAAAACTCGATTTTTTTTTAACGTTTAAAAACACTTACATTTTGTAATAGAAAACTTTGGATTCCCCCGTGTTTGCATTAGGAATAAGATGCTTGTCCAGTACATCTAGGATATCGTGGCAAATTTCCCTTAGCTCGTTCTCCACCTGGGAAAAAAAAAAAGGAAAATGTCAGTACGACTGCACATCATTTACAGAGGGAAAACTAACTTGTTTGGCTTCTTACCTGTAACCTGTATGCCCTGATCATTTCCAGTTTGTCCTCTCCGCCTTTGCTTTCCTCTTTTTGTTCAATACTGCTAATGATCCTCCACGAAGCTCGTCTGGCGCCGATCACGTTCTTGTACGCGACGGACAGGAGGTTCCTCTCCTCGACGGTCAGCTCGATGTCCATCCCAGCCACCTTCTTCATGGCCTCCACCATTTCTGCAAAACAACAGATTCTCATTTAGAAAACAATTCGAAATAAAATCTCTTTTTCACCAGCTCTCTTTAAATAAATATAACCGAAACTTTCTACAAACTCGTATGAACATCATTGGGGAAGCAAACTGGCTTGGCTCCACAGTAAATGGACAAACCCAAAATGGAATCTTTCGAGTCCCTCTCAGGTTATCGAAACAGATGTGAAATTCGCAAATTTGTTAAAAGATACGGAGTACTGCAATTCACAGGAAACGTTCCCGGGGGATTCAAAGCGTCTCGGTTCCACAAGGAAATGTTCGGGATTTACAGGGCGTGAACCCATCTTTCACGTTGCTAATTTACAGGGCGTGAACCCATCTTTCACGTTGCTAATGGGAAATTCCCAAATTCGTTCGTTAATTTTTATGTTTTAGGTTAGGGTACAACAGAAACATCGACAAAACGATGAAAATATATAAATTTAATTCATAATTTTAACGAATTTTAATTCCGATTCGGTCTAAAAACCTGGAGGCAAAAAATTATTTGATTTGTGACTCATTCAAACAATGACGTTTCAATTTTCACCTTTTTCTTTAGAAATATAATCGCTCAATTTAATTAAAAAGCAATTAAACCGATTTTACCCCGAATTAAATTCGTTACGATGGTTTTAAACCATCCAAAATCCGTAAAATTCCCGATTTTCAGATACCGGGCGTCGAAAATTGACATTATGCGCTTTACGCAGCCGCGTAAACCGCGCATTTAAAAAGTACGTGCTTGACCGTGGTTAGATTCGCTTGCAAAATCCGCGTCGCTCGCGATCGAAAAGCACAAAATTGAAAAACAAGCAGTTGCATAAATCGCACTTTAGGCCTAACCTGTCCACAAAACGCAGTTTTAAATCATTCTGATCAAGAAAAAATATTTTCAGCTACGAAATACAGGATCTAGAACGAATTTCCTCGGTTGATGTTAAATTTTATTCAAATTTAAATACATTTAGATTTAAAAAACTAAAAAAATTTCCCGCGGGAAAAAAGCGACGAAGGCGTCACCCCTTTTACCCATCCCATTTTTAAAGATCATGTAATAAAACAAATTTAATTTAAATGAAAATTAAATTTATTTACACAAAATAAATATTTTTTATTGTTTCTGACACGACAGAAGGGAATTTTAGGGGATTTTCGGGTATTTAAAAATAAAAATGGTGGGGGTTGAAAGCGGGATGTCATTTGCCGGTTCGCGCATCGGACGAAAAATAAGGAGGAAATATTCGACTTACCGTCGTATCTTTCGGCCTGTTCGGCCAATTTGGCCTTGTAGACATTATCCTCGCGATCGGCCATTTCCGATGGATTTTATTTTTAAGCGATTAGCGCGGATTATAAATTGGGATTCAAAAATGTGAAAGATCCACCGTGTATTGTTTTTCAAGATGGCGATCACACAGAATCGATCTCTTTTCTTCTTTCCTCTCTGTTCCCCGCAGGAATGGTGCGCCGGCCTGCGACCGAGGTGTCGTTCTTTAAAAATTTTAATTAAACGAATTATTTCACTTAAATTGAACGAATAAATTTAAAACGATTATTTTAAGTTTAGAACTTGCGGTTTGTTGCCTTATATTGGGTAATATAAGGAAAATATTTTCGAGAAATAATTAAAAATGCGAGACGCGCAGAATGTAAGTACGTTCGTTGCGCACAGTTCCTGTTACGATCAGCCAGACAAAGACAACTCGGTTTCCGCTGCGCATGCGTATGAACTCAAAAGCGCTGCGCATGCACAGAGCTAAATATTCTCGCATGATATGTGCGCATAGGAATGGTACACAATGCTGAAACTTAATTTATTTACGTAAATTCTGTTCCTCTTTTGGGTTTTAGTACGATTTAAAATTTTCAGTGGCGGTTCCAGGGGGGTTAAGGGGGAATTTTTCCCCTCCATCAATTAGAAAACGTATTAAATTAACCCTATACGGATTTATCGATATCACCAGCATGGATAGATGACAACTGGAGTACTAATTAATCCACAATATCACTCATTTTCTTCATTTTTCCTTTAACTATAATTTCCGAGGCGATGCATATGCTGGGGCCACCCATCCGTCCCTTAGTACCGAGTGGCGGATACATTATTTCCTTTTGTGGGGAGGGGGCAATTACGAACATTCCAAGTCAGGCCCAGAAACGAAGAAAGGGCTCCTTGGTCCAGGACGCACTGAGACCTCGGTCAGGGGGATGTCCTCCAGAGGCGGCGTCATGGGGGGGGGGGGGGGAGGGGTTGCCCCTGGGTTTTAATTTTTTTTTTAAAAACTATAGGGTGTGACATAACGACTAACTATCGTTTTGACTGGATTTCAAAATCACCAACATTAGTTCAATGCGCATCACGGTCGATTATTTGACCGTTTATTATTCCATCAGACTGAACAGATTGTTTTAAAAATAGTTATTTATTTACAGGAAATAATTCTTTCACTAGTTCTTTTTTGTTAACTTTACCCAGAACATTTCTAGGAATTTTTCCAATAACTTTCAGCAGAGTGGGTGCGCTGTAAGGCGGCAGTCTCGTCTTGCACCAATCCCGGAGTCCTTCCAACGCCACGCTGCTGGCAGCCCCGGGTTTCGTGGCCACCACCGCCGCCACCCTCTGTCCCCACGCGGCGTCCTCCACTCCTACCACCGACGCCTCCAGGATGTCCGGATGCGCCAACAGCGCGGCCTCCACATCCAGCGCGCTGATTTTATAACCGCCGGTCTTGATGATGTCGACGGACGTTCGTCCCAGGATCTTGTAGGTTCCGTTCACGTATCGGAACGTGTCGCCTGAAACGAAGCACAAGTCCGTTCGGAGTCTGCAGAGGTTATAGCGCGATTGATCAACCCGTGGCTTTTATAGTCTCAGCGGGAAGGAGGGCACTTTGGTGCCCTTCCAGTATTTTCTCCTGACAGTATTTTCTCCTGACCGTAGAAAGACATGGCGCGCGCTCACGTCGATTGTGGGCAGCACGAATCCTCCCTGCGCTCTCGTGATCTTGAAGATGGAGATACGACCCTAATAATCAAGTTCCGTGACAATTGCATTATTAAAGTTCTTTTTACCAGTTTTGAACCAACCGTCCGCGGTGAAATCTTTCTTCGTCGCCTCGGGTTTTCGCCAGTACTCGCGAAAAACGGACGGACCTTTGACGAACAGTTCCCCGATTTCGTTTTCCATTCCTTCCGTCACTTTCGTTCCTTTTTCGTTTCCCGTCGCAACGACGTCGAAACCGCGCGGATTCAGTGGATTGTCCTTGGCGATGCACACGTCTACATTCAACAATGGCGTCCCGACGCAACCTATACGGATCGTGAAAGAAAATAATATACCTTCGGCAAGTCATTTCGTAGTTGATCGCCGCCGCTTCCGTCTATATAGAGAGCCTCTGGACGGACTGGTTGCGGATGTGCGGGGTTTGAAACTCCGTCGTTCGTTGCTGAATGTCCCCAAAACAAAGTATAATTTGCGAAATTAAAGCAACCGCCCATTTCCTGGCCAATCGCGGTTGTTCAGTCAGCGGCTGCGACCAGAACTATAGGCTACTGTACAAACTGTTCTCTGATACGAAAACAACTGAACTAACCTTTCGTACCGGAACCATTGATTGGATTAGAAAGGAGCAATCCCGTTTCAGACATTCCGTATCTTTCCACGATTCTACTGCCGGTAATTTCGGTCCACCTTTCGAACACTGGTTCTGGTAGCGAAGCTGAACCACTGCCAACTAGCCTTGAAATAAAACCAAACGGCTTGAAAATGGCACTGACGGGGAAACTAATTCCGTTCGAATTGCAGTTCACTTTTTGTCCGCTATATATAGATGGCGACGCTACTGCATTTCCCCCTTATTTACCTGACGTTCTTTTTGAATATTTCCTTAATTCGATCTCGTTCTTTTCGACCAATTAACTCGTCCATCAGTCTGGCGAAGACGGTGGGCACCCCCATCAACACATTCACGCTCTCGTCGTCCGAATCTATTAAATGTCTCCAAACCTATATTTAGAAAACGTGATTTTTTTAAAACACCTAAAGGCCTATGAATCTGTTTTGAGGGCAAGTAATACTGGGGACGCAAAAACTTGTACGCGTTCGTACATGCGCGCGCGTAACGTAACGCCTAGTTCACATCTCAGAGTACTTTTGATGCTTGACGCCCATGCACATGCGCAGTTCCGATTTCACGCGCAGTTCCGATTTCACGCGCAGTTCCTTGGAACTGCGCGTATGCAGCGTCCAGCGTGCACCTAATTCACATCTGCGCGCACTTTTGACGCTTGACGCATACGCTGCACATGCGCAGTTCCAATTATTCGCGCAGTTCCTTGGAACTACGCTGCACATGCGCAGTTCCAAGGAACTGCGCGAATAACAATCGGAAACGGCTAGAAATAGTGCCGTGAAACGTCAAATACGTCCGGGGGAATTCCATGGACACTTTGGTACCTTTGCGGGGTCGAACTTGGGCAGCATGACGCACGTGGCTCCCGCGTCCAGGGGGCTCGAGAGCAGGTACACGACGCCGTGAATGTGGTGCAGCGGGAGAAAGTGCAGAATTCTGTCGTCGGGGGTCAAAGCCCACGTCTTTTTTATGCAGTTTATTTGCGCCCGCAAATTGGCGTGAGACAGAACCACGCCCTTGGCCGGTCCCGTGGTCCCGCTGGTGTACAGAAACATGGCGTTCGCTTGACGGTAAAACCGCTCGTCCAGCTGAACGCGCTCGGATCTATATTCGCTCGACGATTTCGAATCGTAAATCATGAACTTCCGCTTCTTGTCGATGATGGGCGCCACCGTCTCTCTGAATTCGGGAGTGACCAGCACCAGCGAACAGTCGGCGTCCCGGACGTAGTAATCCAACTGCGGAGCCGGGTGCATTCTGCCCAGGGGCACCGCCACGTGCCCCAGCAGCCAACAGGCCCACTGGGCCACCACGTAGCGGAAGTCGTTGGGGCACAGAAAGGCGATTCGCTGTTGCTCCCGGCGCCCGATCGTGCGGCTGATTTGCGACGCCAGATTCCAGCTTCTGCGCAGCAGGTCGACGTAGGTGAAGCGTCCGTTCTGGTCGATGAGGGCGGTGCGTTCGAGATGCTCTTCCGCTTTGACGCACACCGGGACGCAACGATCGTCGGAAAAGTGCCTGATCGCCGTCACCCTCAACAGTTTCGAGCGAATTTTAATTCTCGTGAATAATGTCGTCATTTTTGGCCTGAAAAATTAAAAAAAAAAAATTCTAATCTAAACCAGAACAGGAATTATTCCTCGTTTATTTAGGAATTTAATTAAAGTTTGATGGTCAAGTTTCGCGCTAAATTTTTATAGTAAAATTCGTCAATCGCTCGTAAAATTTTTGAGCAAATTGAATTCGACAGATAATCCACTACAGCAGAGTATTCTTTAGCATTGATTCGTAACAGAAATGGGTCGAATTGCTGCTAAACGTGGAATTTAATTTAATCGTTCTCCATTGATCAATTTGCGATTCCTTAATTGAAACAGACGTTCGTATTGCATCGGAAAAACGCGGTTTTTATTAGAAAATCTTGTAGATCAGTGTGCGGAAGGTGAAGCGCACTAGACTGCTGAGACAGACTTACGGAAAAAAATTGTTTAAATTTTAAAGAAATTACCTGGATCCTCGTCACTGCTGCAGGGGCTGTTGCTCTCTATTCCAGCGAATTGGCAGTATAAATAATATCCTTTAATCTTATCGTTGGGCGATTTTACGATAATTTGTCTTTCTTTCTCTCTGCAATGACGTCACTTCTATATTGTTATTATTTATCGCAGTTGGGAAATCTTTTTAAAAAAATAAAATGTTTGACACGCTGAAAAGTCGTGTTGCATCAAATGAACATGAGCCAAAATAATGAGTAACTGTCGAAAGTGATGCTTTTCATTGATGCAACCCCGTCAGTCCTACTGGTCGAGGCCTGACCAATGGTCGCTAAATATCAGTAGGCCTACTTCGACGTTAATAAGCGTGTGCCAACGTGGCAAAATTAACTGATACGGAACTTTAAACGCCCAAAATATCAATCAAAAACACGCCACGATGCAATCGTGCGAACAAACTAAGCGCCATTCTACGATTAAAAGAAGAAAAAAAAACCTCATTTTTCATTAAAATTTTTTTAATAATCCAATATATATAATGTTCTTCTTTTTTCTTAATATTGTTCAAATGTGTTTCTCTCTTAATCTCTTAATATTTATGCAATAATCTTTTTGCAATAAATAACTTTTTAATAACCAGATTTTTTTCAACAACAGGGGTATTAGCCTTTCTGTACATCAGTATTTATGGAATGTGTGTTTTTCAGCAAAAAAACAAAAAATTCTCTCACAACCGAAGACATTTTCTAAAGAACTCGCGGGTTTTCAATTTAAAAAAAAATAATACTGAAATAAACCAAAAAAAAACTAAACCTTTCTAAATACTGTTTTAAAACGAACTTTTTTTTCTGATTGGACCAAAATAATAAAAAAAAATTCTTCAAATAAGCCCTTTTTTCTCATTTTCACTTTTATAGCTAAAGAATGCGATTATTTTTTTTGACGAAATTGACCGAAAATTTGACCCGCGGGACGGAAGAAAGCGTTAAACGCCACCTGACCAATTCGTTGGATTTCCGGGAAATTTCGTCAAAAAAAAAATTCCCGTTCGTTATAGCATTTCCAGCTTAAATACAAAAATAAAAGAAAAATGTTTTTTTCGGGACAATTACCTTTAAACCTTCCAAATTCGGAAGAACTTTGCAAATTAAAATACTGTTTTTTTTTCTTTCAACTTATAAAACTATCTCGTAAAAAACAAAATCGATGTACCGAATATTATCAATATGTGCAACAACTCTTTATAGTAAATATATTAAATAAGAAAAAAAAGAAAGAATATTGTAACGTCGCTGCGACAAATTCTTTTAATCTTTCGCATCACGGACGGGAAAAAAGAAACATAAATATTAAAAAAAAAGAGGTGTGTGTCCGCTTATAATACGTAATTCAGGAAAATATTGTTAATAGAAAAAAAAGGAAACGCCGGCGGTGCGTTTGTTTTATCAAACAGAACTATAATACGGAACCCATGCGGTCGGAGCCTCGTTTTCAATCCCACGGCAACGCGCGCATCCAGTAAACCCACGCGCGGCGCGAGAGGGCGTCGTTCCCGCCATTTTGCGCCAATTATATACGAGGGTCCAAATGACGAAGAAAATTCCCGGTTTTTTTCGCCCCTTTTTTTTGGGGGAAAAAATTGTATTTTTCGTTTTTCGAGCGAGAACGGTAGGTGGTTTTAACTGGAATGTGGCGTCGGCGAACGATCAGATGAAACGGGGCTCCGGAACTAAATCTCTTTTTTTTTTTTCAGTGTCTGGGACGAAATTGGAATTGGTGTTTCCTGGATTTCATGCTCTCTTCGAACTCGTCGCGGATCTTCTTGCGCAGCTGCATCTGCTGGGCCTTGAGCGCCGGCAGCTGCTCCTTCAGGCGCGCGATCTCTCCGATGGTCACCGCCTCCGTCCCGCCCTCCTCCTCCTCAGACCAACAGCTGTTCTCCTGGGGGGGCACAAAAACACAAATCAGTTTCTAGAGAACCCGCGCCATCCTCCGTGGCACAAACGACACGAGCGCGACCCAACTCACCTCTAGCATGTCTTGGAGACTCGGACGTCCGCTGTAGGTTTTGACTGAATTATTGGATTTGCACGTGTGGACCTGCGAATAAAAACGACCATTATTTAGCGAGAAGGTCTTTCAATCTCAATGAAGATTTTCTGATCCCGACCGACTGACTCACCCCTCCGCCGCCGTTCCTGTCGCCGCCGCCGCCGCCGCCGTCGTCCGTCTCCTTGTCGACGCAGTTCAGATCTTCGTGGTCGGTGGCGCACAAGAGCCCTCCGGCGATCTCGGATCCGTCGCAGGAGCTGGAATTACTGGAAGAGGAATTGTTGTCGCTGCTGGCCGCCGACGAGTAGCCGTGGTCGATCAGACACCCGTTCGTGCGGATCGATCCGTTCACTGCGAACAACAAACAACAACTCGTTGAAAAGCCGAATATCGATGGAAGATTCTCGAATTTTTGGCGAAAAGTTTTAATAAATTTGGGGGGGGGGGGGAGGAAAGTTAAAATTTCCCAAATTGGGTTTGTGGAAACTTTTATTTAATTCAGTTAGGAAAATTGAGGGGTTTCAACTGGGGAAAATTTTAAAATTGGCCCAATTTTTGGAACCATAAAAATT
>JAQFYH010000191.1:0-15151 GCA_034694405.1 Scolopendrellopsis subnuda
ATTTTTTTTACTTCATGGAGCAATGTTCGTGCCTTATTATTTTTGAGTACGGAAGCCAAAAATGGTGCATCCTCATTAAAAAAAATTTTTTTTGTTATGTTCTACGTCACATATCTGCACCAATCATGGCAAGTGTGGTGGACAAAGTACAGTATAAGGAAGGAAGACAATGTAACTTTGTTTTTTATTAGATCTTATTCGATTTTTTTGTTTTTAAACGTTTTTTGTAAAATCGGTCAACTACTGGGGGGTCGGTCAACCATTGGAGCCTTCACCCTATATATTGCTGTATGGTTTATCAATTTTTACTTCACATTATAATATTTTATAGACCAACCATAGAGCTTTCATTTTTAAAATATTTATGTTTCAACCTTTGCAAGAGATCCTTTACGCCGACGTTTGTAAATTTAACAATCATTTTCATTCAGAATCGGGCGGATTTTATAATTAACCTTCTCCGAATGTTTTGAACTCGGTTATTACGAACGGGCGGGGATTGTGCATCGAAATAAAAACATCTATCAAAACATAGAATAAAGAAGATGATAGGAGGATATTATTTTCAAAGATGATAATTTCCTTATATTTTGAGACGCAGCATCCATTTGGCGTCAATCATTTTTGTGAATTATTACGTTACGCCCCCCGCCCACCCACCCACAGAACATTGTTGTGAGACACTAAAACGAGGACTTTATATTCAACGTTTTAAAATTACTCTAATTGGTGCATTTTATTTTAAAATGCGCGTTGCCTAGATTGTCGGATTTCGTACATTGATAGCGGTGCCCGGGAACTGCATATAAGGTTATTGGCATTTTCCCGGGCGCTGCAGCAACTGGAAGATCTAACGATTTTTCCCGGAGTTGCAGTGCAGTGTCCTTTTCCCTGTTACGCGGGTGAAGTGCGACCGGGCGTAGGGTACGTCAAGGAGCTCGGTTTTCATACCGAACCTGTTTACGGAAATTAACCACATAAAGAGTCGGATTTCGGTTTTTCCTGAAAATATAGTTAAAAGGGAAAGAGTTATTTCGGTCAGTCCCGAAAATAACTCTCTTTCCGATAGGAATTTGAGAGATTGTGAAGTGTTTTCGAATATTGAACATAGTAGCTTCTTGTTATTCGCGAAAGACTCTGTTATATTCACGCTATTAACTACTGATAACGAAACTGAAAGAACGGTTTATAAGATGTTGGATGCTGCGATGCTGATGGCGATGCCCTAAAGACTCTCTCTCTCTCTTGAAAACTAGGTTTACGTATTTGCAAGTCTCGGTTTAGTTCCACACGTTTTTGATCGGCTTTAAAGACTCGGCTCTAAATAAATGGTAAGTGCATTTTAAGAATGTTTAAAGGATAATAAGCAACCAATGATTTTCAACATTTTCCAGAATGCGTTTGGGTTCTGGAAATTCAACTTTCGAGTCTATTGTATCGCATTAGAAAGTGGATTTTTTTTTCTTGAAAATACTGCAGTGTGTGACACCTTAGGGTGCGTACACGATATTGATAGTTTTAGAAGCTAGATAGAAAATGAAGCTCACGTGACGCGTTTAAACCAACCGCGTTCTTTGAAATGAGTCACGTGAGCTTGATTTTCTATCTAGCTTCTAAAACTATCTGTATCGTGAACGCAGCGTTATGTGGATGATTGTTCCTGTAGAGCACATAGCCCCATTTATGGAATTCCCACCACACTCGCCATCGTTTGGGGTCGGTGACCAAGGAGAATTGCCCCCACTAGGTCACTATACCCTTTGGAAGAAGAAGGATTAATACAGTTGGTTGCAGTTGAAACAAACAAATCCACCACGACCCTCCCAACAGATTCAGTATGGCACCGGCTTTAGGTGATATGGGTGTAAAAAAAGGAGAGAATATTCTTAGGTGAATTGCATATTTTTTTTTTTTTTTATTCTACACCCATTTCGCCTAAAGCCGGCGCCCTAGATGCGAAGCATCTGTTGGGAGTTGCATTGCATTGCCTATCTTGGTACGAGCCACTGAACCTCACGGCTTCCCCGCCCTCAAAACTACTTGTATTTGTAGCCTATTCCCATGAAGAGCCTAGACACATCATATTAAATAGAATTTTTAAAAACTGGTCTGTGTGCCGCTGAGGTCACGAACTTATTTTAGAAGGGCGGGTATTGTTATTCCGGCCAATAAATTGGACCGGGAGCGCTTGTCAGTTTTCACACGTTTTTTGATTAATCATTATTAAAACGCGTAAGTTACGCTCTTTTTTTCCAGATCCTTTTTGGAGATAATTTAAATTGGTAAAACTATATATCAAACACCGGTATTTCCGATTATCAGCGCGGCTGCTGCCGTAATACTTCCCCCAGTAGTTATTTCATAATCATAGCCGTCATTGAGAACAAAATTTGTGACGTGAACCCGCCTACTAGGTTAGTGCTACTCAATAATTAACTGGGAGCCCAGTCGCTCCTTCAAAGACGATTTAAGATTGGGGGTGGGTCAGCGAAGAAAAAGGCACTGTAAATTCTCATTTTACCCCGCGCTTTTTATTGTTTCGGAGCATTTTTTTTTTCAGTATATCATAATATCTCCAACAGAGATCATATTTTTCCTGCTGTTGCTTTGCTGCTGCTGTCTTGCAATTTTGCAGAAGAAATCCTTCTTCTTAGTAGATTTTAAAAGAAAGAAGAAAAAAAGATTTATATTAGCAAGAATAAAGGAGAATACTAAAGATATAAACTATAGCTGCGGAACTATATGTGAAGAAAAAAAATGCAATTTATGTTCGCAATTTTGGGATAAAAAGGGACTTCATTTGTAGAATATAAAGACAGATATTTTAAGTCACAAGTTTAAGCTACTGCACGGAATAACAAAATGTTGGATTTGGGTTTTTTTTTCCTTCTTCTTCTTTTGCAGAAATACAAATGAAGTTAATTTAAATGTACAAATTCTGCTATTCAAAGAATGGTTCCTTAGCTTCGAACTGGCGATGAATGTAAAATTAATACTGCTGCACATGCGTTTACTTCCAAATTTTTCTTTCTGACTTAATTGATTTATTTTTTTTTTAACTGGAAACCTCTTACGTACATACAAATAACGCTATCTTTACAGTAGGCCCTACACCGTCCCAAAAAAATTAGTGATACATTCGCATTCAAATTCATTTTAAAAATAAAATATAATACAGAGTACATTCCGTACTCTCTAACATACAAAGTAGGCTACATTCTGTATTCTTCCCAAAATTCCCAAGCAACGACCGAAAAAAGTATTTTCGGTATGTTGCTTTTGTGACAATATGGGTCATCTTAACGACGACTGTCCTGAGAATGTAATATAACATTTATCAGGCATTCCGTCCATGTACATCATATAAGTATAACATTTACTGTACGAGATATAGACAGAGAGGGCTTTATACTACGCAGCGCCACCTAGCAGCACACCACAATATCATTCAGGCTGTTTTATCAATGATTTTATTGCAAGTACTCATTTCAATTTCGATTTTTTAATTGCATACGTACAATGTTTTCTCCCAGCAAGTAATGTTCTTTCAGTGTTTGCATGGGGTGTCATAACTTATAATGACGTGTTATAAGACTCGCACAGTAGCTATAAAAATCTATATTTAACTTTTAATGGTCAGTATATATAAGAATCTTTGCTCCGAACGTGATGTTCAATATTAGGGCTCGATAATTAGTTTTCATAACGGCCGTGTAAAATCCAGCACGGTCCGCAGCGAGTAACGACTTTTTTCTTATATCGAATTCATTAATTTAGACGAAAATCTGATCTTATATCTATACATGAGCATCCAGATTCAAGAAAACGATGGATTTTATACATTCAATTAACAAAAAGGAACATTTCTTAATTTCGATAAAAAAAAATTAGTGAAAAAAGTTTAATAAATGAAATAAGATTTCTTTTATTTTCAAACCCTTGCTTAATATGTAACTATCGTAGCAAGCTATCGATAACCACACGATCCCCATACTATATGCGTCACTGTCCACTGCGCATGGGATCAATTTTAAATATCGTTACCAATATTATTGTAGATTTCGAAACAATTGTTAACGTTCGAAACAATGTTGTTATCGATAACAATATTGTTACGATAATTGCTCCATTCCGCATTTGCAGAGGACATGTTTTCGTATCGTGGGGGTCGGGTGGCTATCATAGCTTGCTAAAACTCCCTAAATGCTCCCTAAAAATACTCTTGGAGGAGTACTCCGTTAAATACATTTTGATCTATGTTTCACCTGCAGTCTACAAAGAGAAATTGGACTGTACGTAGGAATTTTACTCTCTGGTTCTACTGCAGTGTAGGAGTATATCTATATTGTGCTCACGGAATGAAACTGGATACATCGGGGCTAAAATGTTTGCTCTTTACGTCGTTTCTTTACGCGCACCTAAATTCATTAGATACGAAATTTATTACGAAGAACAACGAACGTTATTACACGACGTACAGTATATTGCACCGTGCACTATTTTTTACGTGCATTAAATTGCAGTATAATGCTGTACGGCGTGAAAAGGTGCGAGAAGTTTCATTAATCATACGTATTTCTGTGAAATCCGTTAGATGGAAAAGGTTATGTTTTTTTTTTTTTTAAATCCACGAATCCAGGAACAAAATTTTGATTGATCTTAAATTGTATAAAACTATTTATAATCTCCAGAGTTGCTCTCACAACTTGTCAAAAAATAGTCGTGATTTTTGACGGCGCGGAGAGTATTTAAGAAAAATATATTGAAAGGCATGTGGTTTTTTGGAGACGATTTAGTCGCGACTGCCTGAGAAAAAGGATATAATGCGAAGGTGGAGGAGACGAGAAAGATTTCCCGTGGAAAATTGAACATCGTATAAAAACCCTGTAATATTTAACTCGTTGACGGATAGCTGGGAATGTTCACAAGGAGAGAGAGGAGAGACTTTGAAGCGAATTCGTTCATGTGAATCCTTCGTTTCTTATGTATAATCATGCTTTTAAAAGCGTTGATTTATTTAAATGATCATTGGCTGAGGTTCCATTTCTGAGTAAATGTGATGTATAGGCGCGCAATCTATAGAAATTTTTTTTCCTTGCAAATGTAGTCAACACAAAAAAACCTAAGGTTTTTATAATAAATTTGTTGGGAAGTGGTTTGAAATGTTTCTCCCTTTGAAGTAAATTTGTTTTGACGATTTTATATATTATTTTTATAAAATCTTAAAAAGTTACGTTCTGTTTAATTTCTTTCCGCACGTTTTTGTCGTTTTTTAGTAACTATTGTTATCTGAAAATGTATTTTACCTTCTAATAAATTATTTACTTTATTATGTAATATTAATATTTAAAGAACTAGAGAGAAAGACAAGATACCTTGCTGTAGTGATGTAAATTGTCCAATTTCCAAACTGGAATGGTGTCCTGTGGTTATCGTGCTAGCCTCGTAATACCATGATCGTAGGTTCAAACCCGTTTGGACACCACTATAATAGTTCCTATAGAGCAAACGTATAGCCCTCCCAACAGAATATGCTTTGCATCTATGCCACCAGTTAGGTGATACGGGTTATAATAGTACAGTTCGGACATTCGGGGTTCGGACAGACCTGTTTGATGAGCTAAAATTGTGTAGGTCTAGTACAAATCTTGCGTCTAAAGATTTGGACTTCATTCCAAATGTGTTGGTAGCACATACTTGTGCGGAAAACTGGAAAGAGAATAAATAAAAATACATGACGTCAACTTATTTCAAAAAATTGTCGTCCAAATTGTTTTGAATTGGGTTTAGTATTCGCAGCAGCCCAAGAAACAAAAAAAAAATAACGAAGCCATTTTCTATATACGGTATAAAAATAAATTCCAGAACGTCCTTTGTTGGCTAAAGACGTTTTTATTTTTCCCTTTAGAATATTTTTCCTAACGCATTCGTCTGCTTTCATTTTTTATAAACTCATAAATAGAACCTTTTAGGCAATTCCCCACATCGGTGACTTTATAATATGTTAAATACAGTCCGTATTAAACGAGAGGGGAAAAAAGAACTTTTCAGCACCAGAAAAACCTTTTTTCCCGATTCGATTCCCACTCTAAAAACAACTTAACTATCACATTATTGATTTATGCTCGTATATTTAGGGAAAATATATTACATTCCAGAGCAAAGACAGAAAAATCCACTTTAGCATTTACGAAAAGCATGGGGGCAATAATTCATCATTTTGGATATAACTGAGGTTATACCAGTTTATTTCCACTTTCTGTTTCCTACGTATGGTAGGTTTTGCAGCAACTAACTCATCGATTTTGCAGGGATAGGCGGATTAGCATTTATAAGCCGAATAGACAAGAAAGCTAAATCGTATACTTAACCTATATCGAATATTCTTTTATAAAAATGTACAAGGGAAGCCACCATTTAATAGAGGTTTTATAATACAACTAAAAAGTAGGGCTCGGATCCCGGTTACAGGCCAAGGAGTCCTCGTACCACGTTCCTCCTTTTCGCAGAAGAGTACGAGTATTATGTCAATGACCTCACTGTTTATTTTTACTTTTCCTGTTAAAAGAAAGGTTTTTTTTTAGCATGATTAAGAATATCACAATAAAAATAATTATTAACGTTTTTTCCAATATTTCAGTCTCAAACTTCGATAACCATCAGAGCATAATTTTAATAGATACGGATAAAACGAGACCAACATAACCCCGAACATACACCTTCACAGGCACCAAGTAATGTTTTTTCAGTATAGACATAACATGTTCAATAACTTACACATCGAACTTACCGAGTTCTCCGAACTTACCGAGATGTACATCAATATCAATATTAAGGCAAGAATGAATTTACCTTGCAATATTCATTTGAATTGTAATGTAAAACAGAATAAGTTGTGAACTTGTGATAAACTGTGTGTAAATATTTTTGTCTGGTGGTAAAAAGACAGTAACCTTTTGTTTTATTTTAAAACTGACAGGACTGGAATCTATCAGTTTGTATTAGTTTTGCGCGGAGCCGATCTGGTTTCTATCTGTTTGCAGATTCCTGGTTTTCATCATTTTCAGCAAGAAGTTCATCATTCCCAAACATCGCACGCGTTTAGTTTATTTTGAAAAACATCAGGGAGAAAGAACAGAAGCCTGATTCCTACAGGAATCAACTCTGTGGTGTTCGTACGCAGGCCCGTATTTAAAGGGGAGGGCCCAAATCCATCTTCTTCACGAAATCCTACAGCAGGACTAGTTTCCAAGCGGCTATATCATTTGCCTCTAACCATGAGAGATTCTGCGTAATGCAGAAACGAATCATCCAAGCAACGCTGATGAAAAACGTGAATAATCCCTCCAGAAATCTACAATGTACGAGTCGTCTCCATGGATTTTAGACAAAGTATGGAGGGAGCGGATAATGCTTTTGTAATACGACCAAATATTATGCTGGGGTCTGATATTGAAGCATAAAGTTTATATTGATTGGCAATGGAATTCAAATTATTTTCCTATTGCATACGCTGTTACTACGTGGAATTGGAAAAGCTCATTGTTAATACGATTATTAGCTGTACAGAGTGCAATAAACTATCCCTGATCTATTTGAAATCATCTTTCTTCTGGGAAAATGTTGGAGGTGCTATTTACAGGAAATCAGTATAGCCTCACTTCCTTTAAAAGTTATCAGGAGAATATTGTCTCTAATCCACTCCACTTAACTATACATGTAGATTATTGGTGATGTATTGCTCTATTGGGTATGTGCATCATAATTTGTAAATAAGTCCTTTTTGATACAGACCGTTCCTTATCCAAAAACTTGTTCTTGGAAACTGGATAATTGTCGATTAATTATTTGATATTAAATATTGAATTAAATCAGGCTTTAACTTTTATTAAACCATATAACTTTGAAAGTTATGCTGATAGTTGACAAATGATTAAATATAATTATGCACTTAACTACTCGATGCTGGGTCGCCGGTATCGTTTTTGTTTGACTAATACTGGCATCTAAACTGTTATAAGTTTTAAAACATACAAACACGACTACTAGAGTCTATCATCAAAATTTATTGTAATTATCTAATACACATTTCGTTGATATCCGTAGGGCAACTTGTTAGACCTCTTATCAAAACGTTAAAACAACATTCTCGTTATTATTTTGACATGCTAATAAAGATAATGATATCACATCACATGAATAAACAATTATAAACGAGAAAATCAGGGTAATTACTCTATATCTTTGCTGCCAAACATTTTAAAACCTTCATCCGACACATTCCCATGGAATCCTGAAGTGTAACAATGGTAGCTGACGACGAGAAAACATTTTAATTCAAACCAGAGATGGATAAACAATATAAAACATGGATGTGCTACGTGACAGCAGTGTGTGGCACCCCCTCCTTAATTGATGGCGCAAGTGAAATCTGTTTCAATTGAGTTCTGAACGAATGAATATGTAGATTCGTGCGCACATATATACGAATGGATGAGCTCGGTATCATGCATGACACGTGTGTCGCTGCTCCTGCTTTTCCATTGGGATTTTGACAGCACAAATGGAAATTATCAGGAGAGATTTTTGACGATTAAAATGGAAATCGATATAGTGAAACTGAGATCGATTCCAAGGAAACCAGTTGAATTTACAACTGATACTAATTTTTTTAAGAGATGTTAAAAATTGGAACTGTGATTCCCGCATATCCCCCTCCGTATTATATGTGCACGATAGGAATAATAATCCTAATCTCGTCTACGTATAATTCGAAAGTTCCGGGATGTGATCAGATACAGTAGCTAACGGTAGTTTTATTCAATACAAACACGCTTATCATCCATTCAAAAGTAAACTCTGACAAGCGCCATACAATCAAATATACATGAAGGCAATACTGCGAGTTATAATCGCAAGTAACAGCCAGTTTCATCAAGCTTCCTCTAACTACGAAGTTAGTTAAACCTCTGTTAGCGAGGAGTCCAGCAAAAAATTATTTCCTTTTTGTCAGCGCGCGCGCGCGTCGTCAATGGGATTTTTTTTTTCAAATTTGAAACAGCGCGCGCAAAATGGAAATAATTTTTTGCTGGACTCCTCGCTAACAGAGGTTTAACTAACTTGGTCGTCACGGTGGCTTTGATGAAATTGGGGGTAAGTTCACTTGCGATTATACCACTTGAGTGATTATACAGAGTAAATCTTGCAAGATTTACTCTATTATAGCATGCTATCGAAAATACTGCTGTGTAGTATTCCAATTTGAAAATCGAACGTAGTTGTATAAAGTATAACTCCCTTTCAAATCGAATATCGAACTTGTTAACGTCTTTACAAGAGGTAATAACATATTCAGCTGTTTATAACATATTCAGCTGTTTATAACATATTCAGCTGTTTATAGGAAACTGATTTAAATCAGTACCGCGCGCGAAGGAAGTTATACTCCACCGAACGATCCAGGCGTATCTCCACAGCCATGACCTCACGATATACGCGTTTATATCGCGCTAAACTGGCAGGAAATGCTAATAATTTTCTCTACGGTCAAATGCGATCTATTCTGACCACAGAAGTCGCTACTAATAATTCAATTGATTTCGTGTCTTCGTAATTATATTTAACGGCCAGAAAATCTTGTTTATCTTGTATAGCTCTTCTAGAGAGACGAGAAAGATATAGTCTATATGGAACCATGACCCAGCAAAGCACCAAATTGAATGACGCTATAGTAATCCTCTCTAAAAGTTCCATGATGTTGCGTATTTAACTAAGTTATGTGTAAACATTTCTTTTAGTGACTTGGCACTACCGGGTTGGGTATAATATGCCGTAGAAAATATGAAATATCTTGCGCGGGGGGAAATTAATACATCATTATTTAAACAGCTCTTTTAAAATAAATTTTTTAAAGAGAGGACGAAAAAAACGCTGTCAGCAGATAAGCTATTTAATAGTTGAATGAACCGTCAATAAGTGGGTTATTTTGAGTGACTCGTCGTAACTCAAAAGTGACAATATATAGGGATCGGTATCGAGATAGTCGAAACTCGCAGACTTCTTGATTTCCCGGTTTAAGGTAGATAGAAACACTAATCTTATGCAATGATGAGTTATAGGAACTTTTTTTGACGAATTCAATTTGGATGAAACTTAGCACAGTGTTAGATATATTTATTTATTTTAGATGTTAAATATAAAATTTCAGAATTTTTCACCGTCGGAAACGCAAGATATTGCCACGTGAACAGCATGGCGTTTTTGATCAAAAATGGTCGTTTTCACGTGGCAATATCTCCTAATCCCTCTGGTTAAAAAATCTGAAATATTGTATATTTAATATCTAAATATATCTATCTAACACTGTGTTAAATTTCATCCAAATTGAATTCATCAGCAAAAAAATTCCTCCATAGGTATACATAGGTAGACAGAGGTATCCATAGGTACTAGGTAGACAGAGGTAGACAGAGTCACTTACAATGATTGTAAGTGACTCTGTCTACCTTAAATCTTGCATTTTTCTGAACGTCTGTGACCACGTAACGTAGCCATTCCAACACCGATGCTGAATTTGTTTTAAAATGCATTTCATTCGTTCTTATGATATGTTTTTGATCAAATTCTTGTTAGGCATTCTTTCCACTGATTTTTTTTTAATGCTGAGAAACAATTTGCAACAACCGATGTTGTATTAATTACTGCAGAATTTTATATAGCTGCCGTAGAAAAGAAAAAGTGGTAATCAGATTAAAGCTCGTTAAGTAGATGGTAAATGGAAAACGTGACAGTCTTACTGCTGGATTTTTAAGTCTCTCTCACCATCCTATTCACAGTGCGTCGTGGGTACGTATAAGAAAAAGAGGTGCGCGCTGTATAATACACTGTTATATAAAGTAGCAACGAGAAAAAAAAACACAATACAGCTATCACGTATTATATAAACCGTAATGTATATTGAAACCCTGGAATTATTTGCATGCCAACGCTAATATATCTATCCACGTTTTAATAAATTAAGGAGTTTAAAGTATCCCTTAGGTCAGACCGAACCTCCTTTTTCAAATCTGACTTTTCGTGCTCTACAGATTATTCTTTTATAACCTCATATAAAACGACCGTTTAGACTAATATTTTAAATATGTATTAGCTTATTCTTCCGGTCTCCCCTTACAACCGTAATATATTGGCCCTATGTGCAAGGTTAATTCTACGTTATACTCTGAGAACAATGGAGGTAGATCTAATATTCTAGACAAATATAATTGCTCCCACTATTTCCATTTACTTTTTTTTTGCGCTCTTCACGACATCCGTGACTTCAGGCGTGTTATGGGTGGTTGGGGAACTTTATAATATCATTATAGACGCTGTCCCCGTAGAATAAAAGATCATTATTTATATCGTGTCACAGTTTGTGAATGTTTTATGAATAGCCTCATATTGGCCAGACATTATATTATTATGATATGTTTGTTCAGATCATTACAGGGGTACATGTGCCACCATCATATGAAATTCAGATCATAAGGCCGCAATATATTATTTTTCACACGTGTTGTTGTTCGATAAATTATTATGTCTTGATCGCAAATACTGACTCAACTACGACACATATTGTTACAATATTATCAATATTAATTGTGGTTACGGGGAATAGCCACCCTCCCCCTCTTTTCAGGGTATAATTATGGGAAAAAAGTCTAAAGCGAGACTGATCATAACATTAGTTTCACTTTTGACTTTTTCGCATTTTTTTTGAAAATACACATAGGTGTACATTATACTTGCACATTGTGAACATACTGTAATTATTTATTCCAACTTCTTCATAAGTAGGGTTGTGTGACAACACGGTTGACATTTTTGCAAACCCTCGTATGCATCATGACTAAATTCAAATACTATACAGTATACCTGGTATATTTTCAATATTATTCTGTATCCTTTACTATAGATTCATATATACTGACTATACCAGTATTATATCCTTCTTACTTGGACTCTCTGCTGTATCTGTAATAAAAAAGAAGAGCAAATCATAACTCTCCCTATATATAAGTCATTTGAAATGATTGCAGTTGATATCGAAAATAATAAACTTACGTATCGCAGCACCATAATAACGGTGGACCGTGTAACGTACTGAAAGTTCCATTAAATACTGCTGTGGTGGGTAATGATCATCAAAAATAAACCGTTCCAGACGTATGAGGGCCATCCAACCAATATATACAGCAAGTCGAGGTTGGTTTGCAGTATGCAGCCTGTGCTGCTAGACCAAGCTCATCACTTTCACCCCCAGTCTTATCGCTTCAAATTTACACCGCCAGCTTCCTGTTTGTTCTCACACGGAGCACGCATGATGAAGATACTGTTACGCTACGTTACCCCTTTAATCGCAGGTCCTCGGGGTTTAAGAATCGTTTATGTAATGTGGCTATTTTCAAAATTACTCTTCGTTCCTTACGTGCGCTCCAGCTTATTAATTTCATTTTTCCAACCCTTATTATGATTCATTGTCTTAAAGTACATTGTGAATTTAAGAAAATGCGCAGCCGTATTATATCGATCGGAGTAACCTTTGTTCTGGAAGAAAGGGTTTCATATAATATATGAAACGTTTTCCATTTTATGAAATTTAAATGGTTTTATCATTATTATGACAATCATTCGAAATGGATCCCTCTCATATTAATTAAGATTTAACTTGGATGATTATATAAAAAAAAGCAGATGCTTCAGAAGCCAGAGTATCGAAATACAGTGTCAATATCGATTCAAAGAAAAGAATAACGAGTTCCTGTATTTTCATTTTACTAAATTATGAATCAAGAAAGAAAAACTTGGGATAAATAAAGCCAACTCTATAAGAATTAAGTTGCTACAAAAAATATATTCAAACATCCACAAGGGGAGCAAATTATAGGGGTCATTATTTTGTTTATAAGCTAGCAAAAGTACACTATATAAGGTTATATCAACCATAATGGGAAAAAGACCCCCCTTCTATATAGTTCCGATTTATTTAAAAAATTGTCGTCATTCTTTGGGATATGGAGTAAAAACATACCTTGTCTCATGTGCTTTTTGTTACCTCTCCCTTAGACTATATACGAACTTTCCTTAGCCGACTTTCGTTAGCCGGCTAAGGAACGTCCGTACAAACGAAGCAAACGAAAGTCGGCTAACAGAAAGCTTTTCGTTTGCTTCGTTTTACGGACTTTCGTTAGCCGGCTAACGAAAGTCGTCTAACGAAAGTCGTCTAACGAAAGTCGTATAGACATATAGTCTTAAAAAAATTCTGTAAACCCCCCTGAACACTTATCGTGAATAGTACTGCAATACTGACTGTTCTAAAACTATCGCAGAATGCATGAAACATACAAAATGGAATGTGCAGAACATAATCCTGGATAAATAAAAGTACGAAGGAGTCCAACGGTATGTGATATTTGGTGCAGTCAATAACTTATATGACTCGTGACACGTTGGCCATATATCGTGACCGTAATAAAAATATCCAACATAAAATTGCCATAAACACCTTCAAGGTTTATTTACATTTTCACTCGATAAGTTCGTATTAAAAAGAGCAGAAATTAAAAATGGGTTCTTATATAAACTCTTCTTTGTTCCTTTTGTTACAAAAAATAAAATATGGCATTGTTTTATTCTTATAGAAATCATCATTTGTTTTACTAAAAAAATCTTTTTCTTTTCTGTTTTTTTAAAATTAATATTCTCTTTTGTACCGCCTTATTTGCGAACCATTTTGAATAAAGAAGAAGTGGGGAATATCATTTCTTTCACTTAATTTCTCTCCGCCAAAACAAAATACCCAGAGAGTGGAGCATCTTCTATATTTAAAGCAGTAATTTGGCTTATATATATATATATGCAATCCTTTCTTCTTTTTGTTCCATTTTCTCTTGCGCATTAAAACCAGCAGCAGCACTCTTTACCCGGGAAACGCAATTTTGTTATCTGTCTTGCAGATTAATTGCAAAAATGAGATTTTCACGAGTCTTTTCCTTATTGCTGGTTTTGCTGCAAGATTGTAGATTTGAAAGAAAAAGAAATGAAAAAACGCAAGGTACTGTATAGGGGCCAGAGAGCTGCATTAGGAATTAAAAAATGGGTGTTCGAACCCCCGACTATATTCAGTTACACTCCAAAAACTAATAACCCCCAAGTTCCAAATCCAAAATGATTCCTGATTGTTCCAATTTGACCATCCCAAATCCAAAATGATTCTTGGTCCCCTTTCCCTGGTTCCAATTTGATCCCCCCCTCCCCCCCCCCCCACACCAACCCCCTTCAAATTTGACCCCCCAGTTCAAATTAGTTTAAATAGTTCCAAATCTAAAATAATTCCTGGCCTCCTGATTCCTGACTGAAATCTGGACTCCAGTCAGCCCATGTCAATTAAACAATTTATTTGAACACCCCTCCCCAAGTTCCAATTCTATAAATCGATCCCTGGAAAAGAATATACTTTTTGTCACCTTAGGGATTTAAACCAGGAATCCGAGGCAGGAATAATCGATGATTATTTCCGAATTAAAACACGATGTTTCTGAGACGCAACGAATCGACGAAAATCCACTCTTTGGAAGCGATGCTCCAATGGCTGAAGATTATACCAAACGACAGATTAGCGCGAATGATAGATGAACAGATGTGGCAAGGGAAAGTAATTGAGGCAGATGTGCGCAAAACAATCGTTTACTAAATATTTTGTTTGTTACTGTATTATGTAAGGTTCCCAACGGCAGGTGACATCCGTTACACGGCTGAGCAGAGCGCGAGGTGTTTTGCTGGATAGAGAGACGAGCTTGTCTCGCTCAAGAAACTTTCTCCACAGTTAATGACAATTTGAAATCGTTGATCTTCAGAGTCTCAAGAAGTTCAAGCCGTGTAACTCATCGGAAAAACACGTTTTGAATCGCACCAGATTTTCACTCATCCTTTGTTAAAATTATTTATGACTTGTTCTTGTAGGCTAAGTTATAAGTTTTAGAATCGTCATACAGTAGTTTCTACAACTAAAGATAAGACCAAAAGTCTATAGTTACACAAGAGTTAGCAACTCTGTATTGGAACCAATGTTAAATTTTGAAACCAACTTCGGCCGAAGTCTGTGATTCAT
>JAQFYH010000192.1:0-15126 GCA_034694405.1 Scolopendrellopsis subnuda
ATCCAATTCACTCCAAAATATAATTAGTTTTAATTACAATAAAAAATTTTATGGGACAAATATTATTTTTACTTGTCGAAAAAGCAATAAAAACCTGATTTTTAAAAAAAATCATTGATTTAAATCAATCCACCCTGATTGCTATCCAGACTCTACAAGATATTAAGTTACAGTACAGTACAGTTTTGTACAGTACAGTAACGAGTAACAGTACGTAAGTTATGAGTATAGATGGGTTTCAAATAGAGGCAATTTCCACGATCTCCAGATATGTTCCTTAGAAAAATAAAATAGTGGGCATCTGCTTTAGGCTGTCCTTAATCATCAAAAGTCTCAAGAGGTTTCTTTGCAGCTTCTGCATGTTGTAATGGGTATAAAATAGTTCTTTCGTAGTTGTTACTATGAATATAATACATTTCCATATTTTGTTATTGACGGATATAGAACGTACAGTCAGCCTGCATGTTGTATGTTTCCTGCAACGTGGAAACTTGTAATAAGGCGGCTTTAACTTACAGGCAGTATAATATAGCATATCTCCATTTTTCCTGATGCTGTAACAATTTTTTCCCGTCAGCGGTGCTGCTGCACAATTTTTATATATTATAATGATATAGAGATTTTTTATAAAAGTAAAATTATTTGAAAATAGGACTTTCATTTTGTCGGTGACACGTTTAAACTTAAACTGAAATATAACACAGCGCAGTGGTGGAATAGACATCGCATCCATCACTATACTTTGCACTCTGCGGAGTGGGGCAAATGGAGTTGTGCGCGTCAGAGTTAAGGCAGCATTGAATTGTACGCACTTCGCCGGCGATATGCGAATTTTGCAAAACTGAAAAATTCCATGAATAACTGCTGCATGGCCAATGGAGAGATTGTACTATTAAAACATTACAAAATGTACCGTTTATAAATTATGCCGAACACAAAAATAAGGAGGGGTTTCAACGTTGTTAAATAATTTGCAACTGTACTATTCGTAGATTTTTTTTTCTAAATTGTTCGAGTTCGAATCTGCACCGTGACCGTGAGCATACGAAAACTTAGTCGTAAGACATCAACACTGGTTGATGTCTTACGACAAAAATATAAACTTTTCAAAAAATATCATTCACGTATTCAGTTCCTTAATTTTGATAAAAAAGTTTATTGGATGGCATTTCTCCAATCATAGTACACACAATTATATTTAGTTGTTCGAGTATTTACGTTAAATTTGGTGTAAAACATAATTCTATAATCTTAAAAAACCAAACAATGTTTTTCTCTTGTTGAAACCTTTAAAATACTCTCTACAGCAAATACCAAGTTTAATCCAGTGAATCCTTGAAAATTTTTGAAATACCGTTTTATACTTTTACCAAGTAAATTGTTTTTAAAATCTCGGCATCGATCGAATTTATTTTGTATAAGAATGGATTTTTTTTTCCTATTCCCAGTTTGGTGGATTTTTTTTTTACAAATTTGAACGGTGCACACTTCACTCCCGTATATAGTTTCAGTGTTGTTTCGTTACCATCACTCAAGTAAGTAATAAATTGCAAAAGATGTGACGGGTTGATGAATGAAGGCTTTTGTACGCTGACGTAACAGAATGGAACCAGTGCATGTGGGGGGTGGGTACTGCTGGGTATATAGAATATGTACTTTATACTCGTATATGTATGATCATGCTGCAGTCTCCTAAAGGGTGATGCATTTTGTTTCTTGCCATTTGTTTAATATTGTGTTATTCATAGGACAGGATTAAGGTTTTCCGCGCCCTGACGGACAGAAAACTTTAGTTACCAGCAGTTCCCCCAGCCAGCCAGCTTGAGCTTTTTTCTTTTTGCTCAAAAACGTTTAAACTGCGCCCCTTGATACACGGTGCTAAGGCACGTGCCTCATGATTATTCAGTTTTTCGTGAGAAGAGATTTGGGAAAAGAGGAATCGCCCTAATCGCGTATTCAAATCTGAATACATTGCTTGTTATGTACAATAATCAGTTTAGGTATACTGGACACTAGATCCAGAGTGCTTAGTTGGAGTCCATTTTAGCGTTGGCTTGACCCTTACGGTGTACATTATAATTTGGAACAAAGTCGATTTCTCCGATTCTAGCAGAAGACGTCGTCGCATTACTTTTGATTCACGTGAATTAGCTCTACAGATAAAGGAGTATGAAAATTATGACAGTCTGCTATATTCGTGTGCAAGAATACAGCTATGAGATTAATGTATAAGGATGCAGAGAAATATAAAAATTATCATAGTCTTTTGTTATTTTGCAGATTACTACTGTTACTGTTAGATTCTTACGAAGTTCAGTTCGAATTATGAAAGAAAAACGTATTGCATTCTTAAATAATAGTGAATACTCTAAATATACAGTGCACTCACTATTTAAAGTAGCTGCGATATTTAAGTTATTTAAGCTTGAAATGGAAACCAACAAAATATATTGGCGTTCCAATAGCAAGTGAAAAAACCCTATTCGTATTTTAATACGTAACATGTTGCAGTTCGATGCAGACGAAGTAAAATATATGGTTTTGAATCTAAGTTTATAACACAGGTAAACTAAAAAGTAATGTTGAGTACCTTTCTTTACGATTTCAGAGGGACAGGAGTTTGCGTATTAGATAAATAATCATGTATCAGGTAGGAAGTCTGAAATTTTCAAAATTTCAAAAGTAGAAAGAGAAGTACTTAAAAATGCAAAAGACGATTTGGCAAACAAAAAATATTCATCAATTTTCATTCTTTTCTAAAAATAGCAGTTTTTTTTTCTTTTTTTACCTTGCATTCTGCTTTTTTCCCCCTTCCATTTTCTTTTCTCTATCAATATAAACTTTTTTTTTGCAAAATATTTCCACGAAAACATTTATCATGAGTTCGTATATAGGGCGTTACATTATCCTTTTACATGCCTCAGAACAAAAAAAAAAAAAGAGGGCTGTTGAGAAACTACGTCATTACCCTTTGAACGTCTCATTCTTTCATCGAAGAAACGAGAGGGAAATCCTTAGGCCACGTACTTGATGCTGCGTGTTCGGTAGAATGAACAGGCTGTCACTTCTTCAATCCATTGTCATTTTCTTCCAAGTTTTCTTTAAAAGAAAAAAAAATTATTCTTGAATGTAGCGATTTCCGTCTGTATAATACCAGATTTACGTTTTAATAATGGATGAATAAATCTCGTTTTTTTTTCTTCATTTACCCATGGGTGTATTACTGCGTAATCTATCCTGATTTTACAGTATTACGAGTATATTGCCTTTTGGGCTTCGAATTACAGACTGACAAAATATTATGCCAGCTTGGTTTGCACCACATAGTCCATACGAAGTGCGCAGAATGAAAAATCCACACGCTATTTGAGTTTGTAACCCCAGTGACGTCACGTTACCTCGTTCCTCGACTCTCTCTTCCCTGTTCAATGCTGCTTCCTCCGAAACGGTGCATTATGATAAACAAAATCTATTTCGCATATTTTTCTAGATGTTACAACGTTTAAATGCCAACAATATCAAACAATAAATAAATTGTATTTTCACGTTAGTAACTTTTTATTGGTTTTTTAAAAGTGAAAATGTAGGTGTAGGTAAAGTAAAAATGTAGGTATATTCTATAGGTGAAAATTGTTCGTTTACATGGTAGAAGTCGGGTAACCCCTATGACGTATAGAGATCAACAAGATAAACCCCTATCTCCAAATGGGCCTACCTACCTATAGAATATACCTACCTTGTTTTGCACGTAAAATTATCTCTTGTATTTGGTGAACTTTGGTTATAAGTTCAAATAGTCCTGGTCCTATTATCGAATATTATCGAATATAATGAAGCCGCTGATTTATGTTCCATAGGTAACTGGTTTCTTGATTCGTAAATCCAAAAATACGAAAATTTCTTTGGCTAAATCTACTAGGTCGCAAACTGTAAAATAAACTCTGTTGAATTATCCATAATGAGATACGATTATTATGTTGCACATAGGCACTATGAAAATCAGCAACAGAACAATATTGACTGAACATATTCCATTTCAATGTATAGCATCAACAAGCGACCTGAAGGTCTGCCGTTCACAAGTCGCAATTTTTTCCTTCGTACTCCGGTACAACGTTCTTTATTGTCAAATCGATTCTTATAGACAGGGCGGGGCAGCGATACGAAAGTATACCAGCAATCTGAGCGACATACGCCATAGCAAACAAATAAGTTACAGTATATTTCTGGGTGACATTACCATAGAAAAAAGAACGCGTTAGCGGGCAGTTAATACACTATCAAGGACTACTGTAATATTTTTAAACAGTTTAATTTTGTACAATTATCTGTACCCGGATATAACCGGTATAGTACGGATAAGTCGTATAATTATAACAATATGATTGATCTGTGTGAAATATTAAATATATACTGTATGTACAAGTTATACTTGGTGAGTACTTGCAACATTTTAATTGCAACGTTGCTGTGAGTTGCATTGTTGTAGACTACTACATTGTTTTTTAATAATTCCACTAAAGGATACTTCTAAAACTAATACAGGTACACGAAGTACTAAAGTAACTTACGTTTCTTAACACAGCCTGCCAACCATACAGCAAGTGTATTCAATAGTCGAGATTCCTATTTACGGAGTGTTTATAATTCGATCTGCCCTTACTTGGAAATCGCATCAAATCGTGGCCTTTTCTTTGGTCTATTGTCTCAAAAAGTGGCGCTGCCTACATGGTTCTCGACGAATTATATTCACTAAAGATAAAATATTAAAGAATGAAAGTATTCGTCAACGATGTTTGTTCGAAATACTATATTAACTTTATTAATACTGAAAATTTATTGCCGCAAACAAAATTAATTACCCGTTATAAAAATATGACGAAAAGTAAAATACGAAAATCAAACAGCACGGCTTCCTCAAAAATAAAATATTAAAAACCTTAATTACATTGATTTTTTTTCTTCTTCTACGACGGAGGGCTTTCTTCATACCGTATGATATTACATCCATTACACGCCATCATAACAACAACATTGAGCCATAAACCACAGAATACACGGAAGTTTATTATTTTCATATTGGCATCTCTCTCCCTTAGAAAGAAAAAATTACTTCCCCGCGACATGCTGGAATATGTTGCGCTGTCCTTTATTATAAATCTTACGCCTCATTAGACATGTATAACCAAAAAGGTTTATTACTTGTTAGTGATAAAGGAGAAGAGAGATTCTCTCTGCTTTTAATGCCCCCTAAGAACAGAAAAGATTATGAGACGAGGTATTTTGTCTTAATATCGAGAGAAACTAAAAGAATCTTAACCAAAGCCGACGAGGCTGAAGAGTCTGAGGACATTGCCGACACTTTTATCTGCTGAAATGGGAGGAAAAAATATATAGAAAACATGGACTAATCTCTCACACACACACTCAGTTATCTGGGGAAGAGGTTATTACCAAATAAAGATTTTGATCGTTAGATAACGTTACTGTTTGTCTCTCACTCTCTCTCTCGTGAGAAAAAGATGTACTCCTTATAGCATCTCTTGGAGAAATCAAAGAAGTTGCCAGTTTCCTGGAAAATATTTCGCGTGTTGATTTTTTTATGTGTAATAAGTTTAACTTACAGGTTTAGACATTCGATTTTGTCGTAAGTTAACCGAACCAATTGCATTTTGCATGTGTGTAAAGTAAGCTTACAAGTGTGCCTTTCAGTTTAATGTTTCATTGTACGGAATTGAAGATATCCCTATTCACGTATTACGGATACATGGTGTATCATTTAATAGGTACCTCTCCCAATAAAAAGACGTGTGTTTTATATTATCACACACACACTTATTCTGATATTGCACGACAGCACGACTGCAAGTAACGTATGATGTCAAAGGACTCGAGTCCGTCGGCAGGTCGTTTGTCGTAAAGTCAAACCAACATCAGCGGAAGAGAATAATAAGTCCGAATATCAGATAATTCGATGTATAAATTTTTATTCTGTTTATTGTATAATATAGTAGAACTAACGATTTTTGCTAAAAATTGCAATGGAAATTACTTTGGTAATTAATGCGAACTACATACGAAAGGACGAGTTAAAAGTTGGATTGTAACAACAGAAGACGACACTGCAAAAAAGGGGGTCAATCTGAAATTCGAAAGAAATGGATGAAACCAAATAGAGAAAAAAACAACATAAAATAATAAGTTCCTCTGTCAGTATGCGAATGCTTATCAGTGTTGAATTAAGTGAATAATTACCGCTAATATTGTGATATTAATCCATTCTAAACATCAAAATTTGCGTCAAAGTTGTTCTTATACCATATCAACAATTACGGTACAAATTTAATACTCCTTAAAAGTTATGTAAGTTTTGAACGGAATAAACTTAATTTAGCAACACTGAATTGATATCATCTTCTGAAGAAATGTAATCGCGAACAGGTTTACAGAACGAAACAATAAATGTTACCAGTTTGTTGAGAGTGTTTGCTGCGAGAGAGAGAGAGAGAGAGACTGATAATAATAGGCTATAGAAGGATGATCCAATAACCGTTGGGAACCTGATCAACTTGATGTTTTTGCAGCTGCTGATGTTTTTGCCAGATCTTACCTGGATTGCAACAACAGGCCTAGAGGATATATTTTCTTTCTAAAATTTCACTGCCAAGACGTTTTTTTTTCTTTCATATTATAGCTCC
Organism: Scolopendrellopsis subnuda; assembly: GCA_034694405.1. NCBI lineage: Eukaryota > Metazoa > Arthropoda > Symphyla > Scolopendrellidae > Scolopendrellopsis > Scolopendrellopsis subnuda. The sequence goes on from JAQFYH010000192.1 coordinate 6,699, forward strand.
GTTATCTCTTTTCTTCCATCTTTGAAATTACTTCGTGAAAGAACATTCTTTTGGTAATTGCTTTCAAAGTGGATTCCTTCATCGCGGGGCCGGACTGCATCTGCTACGTGTCTCGTTGACAGAAAAAAAGAAGAAGAAGAGATAGAGAGAGTAGTTTTTTATACTCTGATGCCAATTTAGAAAATGTCCGGAGATTTTGAAGCCGTTTCGTTGTTAACGCATCAAGACCTTATTGCTACTATATTTTCGTTTATGTGTTTTAAGGTAAAACCGTTTTCTCGTATAATGAAAGAGAGAAAGATCCGATGCCGCTGTTTTTATTTCCAACAATAAAAGTGTCGATATAACTCAGGTGATAACGATGTTTTTTTTTTCTTCAAATTTATGGAAAAAGGGAATTTTCGTAAAATTGATATTTTTAGGCTTTTGCGAAAATCAGTAGCAGATGAATGGGATTTTCTCGTCGAGATTTATGAACTCTTCGATAAAACGGAGATGGAGATGAGGATAAACACGGAAAAGATTCAGATGATACAATTTAGAACAAAATATACAAGGTATAAAAAAGGGGAGTGGATATTCCGCCGAAGTCGTCGGCGTTATTGCCTAAACTGCAAGGGAAATCATCCTCTGCAGTCGTTAACTTCAGCTGATGACAAAGCGAATAGAACGTTATACGACGGGAGGACTATCACACATCGGGGACACACTCGCTGCTGTTGGAGCTCTATTTTATCGAAAGTTGTTTGTGCAGCTTTTTCGTTGGGATAAAAATAAACATTTTATGTATCACTGTGATGCACTGCGGATAAAGCATTATTAAAATTAAAAAGTTGAACAGACTGGCGTGGACAAAACAAAACTAATTTTTAAACCAGTTCCCTCAGTCTAGACACAGATACAGGTTTTTCCTCAAGTTACTCATGGAGGAAATCAACATGGATATGCGGCCGATCTGCTTGTACATTTCGATAAAGGGTACGATGTACGAATTAAAGATAATTTTTTGTTAACTTATGAAAATACGAGTTACAGCGTTGTATCCCGACCAATTATCTCAAAAATATTTAACTAATTTATGTTAAATTCGTTTATAATCTATTTGCAGTATATTTCGTTAAAAAAGAAAAAAAGCCGATTATCCCATCATAAACAAAGTAACTTCTGCTGAATACGAAGTAAACTAATTTTTATCTACAAACCGATCCAATAAAAATCGAATACAAAATTTATCGATTTTTTTTTCTTTTTATAATAAAGTTGATGTTTTGTAAAAGATTATACGGCATCATAAAATCATGGGATGTTAGATGGAGAGAGAGAGCCTTGAATATTTTCAGAAACATTTTTTTCTGCTGCGCGTACATAGACTCGAAGGAAAGCGCTTAATTAAGAATAGTGAAATATGAGACACAAGAAAGAGATAAAATTACAATAGACTGCTGGTCCACTTTTAGTTTATTAGACAATGTGCTTGACGCCGATATATACACTTTGGAGACTAATAATATACACTCCCTTTTCTATATTGGAAGATTATGGGATAAGATAATATGCTGAATATTCTGCGAAGTAAAAAAAAAGCTAAGGAAAATGATAAAACGAAAATATTTATGCAAATATTATACAGGATATGGAAACAATATCGATAAAAACGAGTTATAGTAATCATATTTCAGCTATTTAAGCTGATATCTGAGTAATTTAAACTAGCCTATGTAATAAAAGAATACATTCTTTTATACAGATAAACTTACGAAGTAGTCTACAGTACGTTTTATTAACCACTGATGGAAAGTCCTATCGAATTCTCAATTGATGCAAGTGACGCAATTTTATGAAACTCCACTATTTTACAAAGGGGGACTTTTTCCACGAGTTAGGATTAGTGGCGTATATTTATTCAATCCAATACACAAATCCTTTGTCTTTGCTCTTAAAGTTATTGTAACAATGCACGCATATGACGCACACATGAACTACTGCGTCACTAAGCTAAGAGGTTTGTTTTATTTAAACCAAATTTATAAAAATGTATATAGTGTAGACCGTGTAGTAATGTAAATAACAAAATAATATTCAATATTTACGTAATTACTATAGGAACTAAGTTATAACATAAAATGTAAATACACCCGTAGTATAAAACGATTTAGTTTGAAATTTATCTGCTTTTTTCGTTTTTTTTTTGTGTGGCTCTCTTGTTTGAAACTTCGTCGAGAAAATATCGTTATAGACTAGAACGTTTTGTTTATAGGAACAACCATGCAGCAATGTTGCCAACCAATAATCCAGATTTTTCTGGATTATTGCTTACTTAATTACTTTTGAACCTTTTAAATGTGCCTCTGTAAGATTAACTTATACACAAGTATTCATTATTTAATGCATTCAGTACCTATAGCATATTAAAGCATATTAGCATATTTATAAAGCCGAGATTTAGATTCTCTAGAAGGTTCTTCTAGTAATCTTGTTCATAGGAAATTGCACTTTGTTTCTGATGGCGTCCATACTCCATAGTATGTTTTATGTATTCATCGAAAAACATTTTATAAGTTTCGTGTTTCTTTTTACATAAAAAGTATATCAATAGTAAGTTTTTGTGCCTATTATTGGTTCATAGAAAGTTTAGTAGAATAAATTATGCGTTTTGACTTGACGTATGAAATGGTGAATGTACGTATATTCCAACTCTTTCTACGAGGATCATGTCAGAGTATTGGCCAACATCATACAGATACATGCATAGATAAAGTTAAACACACAAAGCAAGCATACTTCTGTGTATCCAGGTTTTCTTTGAATAAGATTACTCTACTCTGTAAGAAAATTTTCGTTGGTCAAAAATGCAATAAATCAGTTTTGTATAGCATTAGCAAAATGTGCAGTTTTGTTGTAAGTAGGACATACAATAATATAAAAGTGTGAGAATATCTCTTTACGCATCTACAAACGTTGATTTGTTTTAATGCGGCAACCCTACAAAAGTGCGAGGTCTCTATTTGTGGCACCCTCATATTGAGCCATATTGACTGATTTGTGTTGTTACGCAGGAGACGCGGATGTAGTAAAACAGTCACCAGTCCTATAATCAACACAACAGAAGAAACAACGAGGAGAAAGAAATAATGATTAGTGTTGAGAATTGTGCCGTTTTTATATCTGCGCGATATACAGCGGTTGATTTATTTCATATAATATATTACGAGAAAAATAGAATTTAATAAATAAATGCTATAAGTATGAAATAAAATAATACGAAAACTATCCCCTTTATGATCCTGTTTTCTAACATCTTGGTATTTCCCGCTCCGATTCCGTAAACATTTGGACTTCTTAGTTGCAGCATTTACTTACTGGAAATCTCTGAAATACCTTTAAAAATTATTAAAAAAATTTAGACCGTAACATTCAAGGCACGATAGATTTTTCTAAACATTTTCGTAACACTTTTGTGTCTCACGTTCACTAAAGAAGCAGACGATCAAAAAATGCAGCGCATGTCTCGCTGACCGCTAAATGATCAAAAGCAAAATGTGCGACACAAACTTTTGACAATGTTCAACAATCCAAGTGTTTCAAAACTGTGATGAAAAATCTCTCGTGTGTACAGGCCCTTAGCGAAAATAAGTTACTCAAAGTATGATGGATAGATGACAATGGATACAGTTCCCCTGATTCCCGCAATGTAATAAAGATTAAAATCTGATAATAGTTACTTTTTCTCTCACCACGCGTACCCCGCGCACGCTGTGTGGTGCGCAGACCGATACATACTCGTTTTTTATTTGGATTTGAGCTATTCGCCATCTGTCGTAGGTTTTATTACTAATAGGGCCTCATCAACATGGAATGGACTCAAGTATCCATACTAATCTATCCATGGTATTACACTTATGTTATCTAATTGGTAAATTGCAGTGAGCACAAAATAAACATACGTGTAAGTTATGTTACCATCTCTTAAAGAAGTTTTTCGGTCTTCTTACTCTAAAACACGTGAGCAAATAAACGCAATGGCTAAATTATGCTGTAGCGCAACTGTGCACGCAGTAGCCTATTGTTTCAGTGGTGCGACAAAAATTGTAATTAACTTTCCTATAAGTTAACTTAATAATTTAATTTCGATCACTGCATTCACGAGAGTTTTTCACTTGCGGGAGAACGTTTGACTCTTTTCGTTTAATCCCATTGTATTATATTGATCGCAAAATTGCGTCGGTTTGGAGGAAGATTTGGTTTCACCTTCACGTTCAGTCTGATGAATCTTTGTTTTTTTTTTTAATAATCATTAATTAACCTCCATTTTTAATCAACCAGAGTTTTTTTGAAAGTACTTTTTTTTCCTAACTAAAGTAGATTTAGCCATTTCCACTCAAGCACAATTCATTCGAGAACAGTAATTTTTCAATTAAAGCATCTCAGCAGGTTATTTGAGATTCAAGAAAAAAAAACAACGAAAAAAGTTCATCTAAGTCTTAGAAAAGTAAGAGAAGAAAGACGGTTCGTTCTCGAAGGTTTAATTACAGTTAAAATCAATATTCAGGAACTAAAAACTAAAAACCATTAAAGTATTTGCTGTCCCGTTCATAGCCTGGAAAGGGCGTGGAATGATCTTTTACAATGTATAACGTTATAAAATATGTTTAACAGTTTGATCAAGCGAAAATATTAATTTTTTTTTATATAACACACCCCATCACTTCTGCTTAACTGGGAAAATAAAATGAAGGGTTAGGTTAAGAAATTCCAACACTGGATATATTTCTGTAAAATTCCCATTTTCCAAATTATGAGTTGAAATTTCCATAACACTGGCCAGGTTAGAATTAGTATTAAGACTTTCGTAAAAGGAAAAAAGACTAACTTCACAGTTCCCCTGATAGTAGTTTTCTCCGTGATACAAGCTTGCTTATATGGTTTGCCAACCCAATTATTATCAGGGGGTAAATGGGCTTCAGCCAGAATTCCCTGTTTAATAAAAATAATTACGGTAATTATATTTTCCGTTTTTTTGACCAAATTAATGGGAAAACATTTTATTGCAACTGACCCGCGATTTTTTAAACTAAACGAATATGTCCCATTGTCTTGTTTTGAAACCGAACTCTTCAAAGTTCATACCCCGTATTGTAATGTGTTGCATTTTTGCATAAAGTACATGATGATATATCGTACTACCAAGTAGTTTTATGAAGTAATTTCTGCTGGTACAGTTTAGAATATTTTGGCTATTAATTTTAAATGGTTTTTTAAAACACGAAAAATGAAATCTTTTAGTTGGAGAGAGTTGGAAATATATCGCAAACTGACGTGGGTATAAACCCAGCTTTTTTAAAACACCAATTCTCCCTCGTCGCATCAAGTACAGTATAAAACAAGTATATAATACAGACTGAATGTATTTTTTTTATCCGACGAAAATGTGGTTTTCTTAACTCTCCCTCTTTTTTTCTCTTTCCCCTTTTTTCGTTCTCTATTTTTCTTTTCTCATTTCTAAGCTGTATTTGGCCCGAGGGAAAACGTATACTAATTTCATCTAAATTATTTCCATTCGGTTGGCGCACGTCTCAGATAAGCGCAACTTTTCGGAATATCGATTTATCGACAAATGCACAAAATCGATTCATCTTAGAAAAGAAAGAAAGAAACGAAAATTAGTACCAGCATCACTCATTCTCGTTTTTATGTTTTTCTAAATATTTCGTTTCATTCCCAACGACGAAAGAATTTAACTATCCAGCCTCTAACTACAAATTTTAATTTACCTGCAATGACGGCAAAGGTATAAACATGAGCTTCGTTTACGATGGATATCGTGGCTCAACAGGGTTACTGGGTTATGTTTGTGAACTCGCATGGCGTTAATCTCTCAAATCTCTTTATATGAAATACAGGGTGTCGCACGAAACGTTAATGCGTTTGTAAAATTACGCAAATATCAGAATTTAAGAATTAACAGGAATTCATAAAAATAACTTACTGGGATCACCAAATCACCATGGGAATGTGCATGTTGCATAAAAGGGATACTTACAGATGGGTATGCTAAAATATTTATAACACAACATTTATCAGGAGTTTGCAACAATTCCCATACTAGTTGTAGTTAGAATTGCGTTAAAGACATGATTCTTGATTTCAATATCATTATTATAAGAGTACTCTGTGCACTGCATAGACAGTGCCATAGCACAACGTTTTTGTTGTCATTTTAGGTATCAGCCTTTACTGAATTTTCTAAAGCATGGGTAACTTACTTTAGCTTTCATTATCTACTGTATTACGATGTTCAGAGTTTATTTATTTATCATAAATTTAGAGTTTATAGATTTTCTACTCATAATTATTTTCTATAATAAATCTACGCCTGCCCTTTGTCGCATTTACCAGAAATCCCAAAACTGTAGCTTAAACCCTGAATTAAAGAGGCAACGCATGAAGCCTTATTGAAGATCATTAAATTTTATATCAGAACCTGCATTTTATTATCTGACCAAGTTGACGAAGGAAACGGGCGTTGCAGTTTTGCATCCTCCTTTATAGAAGTGTCTGTAACACGTGACACAGAGTTACGAACACGATGACATATCGTCGGCGATATAAATTTAGTTTATAGGTCTATCATGCAAAGCGCGCCCGTGATGTCCTACAAATAAAATTTTCCATGATGTTATATACGCACGAGAACAAAGACTGGAAATGGTTAATCAGTGGGAGATAATGAAATTATCACCCATAAACTTCATTTGCTGTAAAACAGATTCTCCGTCTGTTTTATAATTCGGTCTCTCTTTTGTTGTTTTACGACAGTTATATTTTCCCAATAGTTGTTACATGTCAAATCCTATTATATAACATGGCGGCGCTCTTTAAATACAGCAATAATATGGATATAATAAATACAATCCGCGGTAATGCAGTTTAATGTTTGATTAAAGGTCCATTTAAAGACCTATTTACACATACCGACATCGGAGACTGACTTCCAACATCGCATGCGCAGTTGTAGGAAACTATCCAATTTTTCAACTGCGCATGCGATGTGGGAAGTAAGTCCGACAAAATCGGCCCGATATCGGTATGTGCTGCTTTAATCTGGTGACTACAAATTATTAATTATTAATCTTTAAAGCGGTGGTTTTTTCAGCATTCTTTTGCAAACTCAGCCATTAAGTTATTGTATCCGTTCGGATTGGCTAGGGGATGACAAAGACACCGACATGACCGAGGTAAATCCAAACCGATCGCGGCTCCATTTCGTGTAACGGATTATAAAACGTTCCGTTAGTCAAGTTTGCGGCAAGCCAAAAATTTGGTTCTAATATATACCGGGTATAATATATAAGTTTTAAAGTGCTCGTACTATACCGTATATAGTAGCCTACTTCAGTTTTTGCAGTAATCTCAAACGCCCGTCGCATTCAATTTAGTTTAAAATTGTATCACGTTGAATGCCATTTGACTGATAAGATAATTATGTTTACGAAATGCGCACGGAACAGCACTTTTCATCTTATTATTTCGCTCGAAGAAGAATTATTTTCATTATAAGAAGCAGCGTTTTCTCGTTATACAATTTCTATAAATTCCGTAACACCATCGTAATTTATCCAGGTGAATCTTTATTAAAGTTTTTTTTCTCCCCTTTTTTTCCATTTCGTAAAATGATGAAGAGATATTACTTTTACAGTAGAACATAGTTGGGTTTATCTCCCGTTTTGCAGACAGCGGCGATGGCACGGAGAACCAAAGTGGTTGTAAGTAGCAATGGAAGCATGCTTCTTGGGTGTAAGAACTTCATTAAAGGTATATATAATTGAACCATGCATTCTATTTCTCTATATACGGACGTATTAGATATATTATAACGGTACATGGAGGTGTACACTATTCCATGTTAATTAGGGATGCCAAGAAATTGAGGAAAAAAAACTGAAACTCAATATCTAAAATTTTGGTAGGTTCCAAGTTACAATATCTTAAAAGGAGAGAATATAATAATTACAATAAATACCATTTTTTGGACAATGTCTTAGTTCTCGGACAGAACTAATTAAACGATAATACGATTTAGTCACAATTGTCTGACTTTTGACAATCAAAAACGTGTATCATTGCGTACTCTTTTTTTTTAATTGTAAACGCACGAGATAGAAGTTACAAAGATATAATTACAGAAGGAGAATTGCTCATAGTTTCTGGATACAATAACTCAATTAAAAACGTAAAAAAAAATATTTAATTAATTTACACTGATGTCGTACTTAAAGAAATTCAAAACAATGAATAGGCGTCCTTACGAAAAACAGTCATGATTAAATTCTAAAACACTAAAAAATTAAGAAAACAAAGAGAAAGCTTTTCAACTCCTTCTAAAGATCATCGTAGCACCTACAGCAAGGTAATATGGTTAATCCATACG
>JAQFYH010000193.1:0-15125 GCA_034694405.1 Scolopendrellopsis subnuda
CAGTAGCATATTTCTACTGTTAACAGTAGAAATTTCTACTGCGCCAAATACCAGTAGAAATTTTCTAATGTTAACAGTATAGAACAGTAGAAATTTTCTACTGTTATTTTCACCTGGGTACCGGTCACTTCGGTACATGTCGATAAAACAATACTGTTAAAAAAAAACTTAATACAACTTAACATGTTGTACTTCTTCATACTGTACTGTTTAGTTGATCTGGAGGGTCTTCAACTAAAAAAAAAGACACTTTTCCATGCTTTTTGTCTAGATATTATTTTAATTTAATGTCAAAAATGAATTTTCAAGAACACTGACTTGAAAAGAGTTGTTTTTGAGTAAAAGAGTTTCTGAAAGTGAAATCAAATTTGGTGCACTTACATGGAATTTTGATTGGAAAAGTTTGGGCCTTGAGAGGCTAAAGTCCTCCCCTCCCGTACAAACGCCACTGTCTGTATTGGACCAAATGTTTAAGTATCTTGCTGCTGAGAATGAAAAAAATTAAACCATTTATCGGAGGAACATTTAAAAAAAAAATAATTACGTTTTGAATCTGACATTAATGAGGTTTATTCGTAGGTCCATTTTCAAGAACTTTTCTTTGTAAAACAGTTTGAAAGAAAAAGGAATATGATTGTGAAATTTACATGTGCCAGTATATCAAAACTGTTATAATGCACTCAATGCTCAATACACTCACGAGTCAGTTTAAGTTATATAATATAAGGGGTACGTAGCCTACATTATGAATATGATAGCGTTCTGGATATTTTATGGTTTTTCTCTTGCCTTCTTTATTGCTGGGCAATACAGTACGTCCGAAGGGAAAAGGTAACGACTGTTTATACCAGATATTTTTTCATGGCCTTCAGATTATCTTTCAGATCGTACAGATCGTTACTCTTTTTGAAGAATGCGTTCCCATCAGTGCATTTGAATGAATTTGTGCAGTTTCTTGGGGATCCTGGTCTCGTATTCGATTCCATGATCCACGATGGCGCATGCGGCCAAACACTGCAAACTTCTCTTTTCCAATATGTCGCCGTCCGAATATCTGAATTTCTCTTTCAATAGTTCAAAAACCTTGATTCCGTCGTCGTTTCTCGCACATGCAGCATGGAGTGACTGATTAAAGATTGAAGAAATTATTTCTAAATTCTCTACGTCATGTAGATCCTCTTCCGCTAATAAATGAAGAACGGTCTTGCCCTCTTGATCTTGTAAGTTTGGATTGAATCCGAATTCAAAAAACAGTTTGAAATTTACCAGGAAAACATCTCTATTCACTCGAAAGAGTTGATGTAATAATTGACTTTCACCTACTGCAAAGTCTTCGAAAACGTCCTTTACTTTGTCCAGGTTTTCAACAACGTTTAGAACATGTGCTAGTGATTCGTCTATATCTTGAGACGATGCGTTCCTTCGCTGCGGATCTTTTGATATCGAAATCAGTTGACGTAGGATCGAATACTGTTTACCGAAGTTACAGTCATTTCCATCAATGTAGTATAACAGACAACATACTGACTGAAAGTCCAAGTTTTCATTATCTAGAAATTCCTGGAGAATTAATAAATAAGTATCCCTATCGACGATGAGCTGACCAAATATAAATGGTTCGATTTTAGCTAGCGAAAAAGGACCGAAAATCCTTTGAAGTCTGAAGACGATTTGAAGTAAAAGGTTGATGGGGTTTCGAACCATGATTTCAAGGTCTGAATCGCAATTGCATTCGTTAGGCCAAATTTTCCCATCTCGCATCTCGATCGCCTTTTTCCACATCTCGATTCCTGGCTGCTCGCACTTCTCGAAACAAGTCTGCTCTCTTTGTTGTGTGAATCCCGTGAACCACGGTTTTACAAACAGGTGCCTGCAGTACCATAATAGGTATTTACACCCGATAATGTCATATCCGTTCGATTTCTCCTCATTCGAGTACAAATCCAAATTCAATAGATACTCAAATACGGCGAACTGTTTTTTACGGTGAAAATTGGACAGACTAGGACAATTATACGCAGCCAATTTTAGTACATCGAAACCGTCCTGATTGTTCATTTTTAAATCACCACCATAGGAAACAAGCAGTTTGACGATGGAAAGTTTGGTTTTTGTTGAGCTTGACTGTCCGCTCAGAGCAGAATGCAGAGCCGTTTTCCTTTCTTTCTTGCTTGTCGCATTTACATCGACTCCTGCTGACAGCAAGTACTCGCAGCAGTCGATGTCTCCAATGTTAGCAGCCATCATCAGCGGTGTCTTGAAAGAGTTTCCCGTACTGATATCTGCGCCCCATTCCTTCAGCAAACGAACTGCGCTTGCTGGCGATTGCCTTACTGTCCAGTCAGCAACAATAGCACATTTTATTACAGTGTTACCGGCTTTGTCCTTTGCGTTTGGATCTGCACCATGTTCCAGAAGACATCGAGAAATTTCCCAGTTCCAAGAGATCGCCAACATCAAACATGTTTGATCTTCTCCATCTCTGGCATTCACATTTCCGCCATTTTGAATCAGTAATTCGACAATTTCATGATCCTCGCGAGTATCCTCCTTGTAACTACAAGCTGCAAGTATGATTTCATCTTCAGCGACCAATTCCTGTCTCTGTCCGAATATTAAGAATTCAATTATTCGTCTAAGCCCATCTACATTTCTTTTTTTGATGGCACGAAGCAACATAAGGTTATTTTTATCAACTTGATCAACATATGCCATTCCTGCAGATTTATAAAGTGACGACGATTTTTCAACAATTTTTTTTCCAGCTATTGTTACAGTCTGATGAAAGTAGAAACATGTAAAACGGTTTTAAGAATATGTTAATATGAATTTCCTTGGCGGCAATAATAATTATTATTCCAGATAACAGCATTAACGATATTTTAGTCTTTATCTTGTTTATTCGTTATTCTGCATGGTTTTTTCATACTGTATTTCGATAGGTGAAGATTTTAGATAAGAAATAATATTGGTATCAATCGTATCAACAGTCTATAGATACACAAGAGTTAGCAACACAAGATTGTTCGTCAATCGAAACTCGTAGTTAGGGAAATCCTGCTACGTGACAAACAGAGCCGTGCAATGAGCCATAGACAAACATCTGTTGTTTTTTTTTATCTATGATTGTCAGTATCAGCTGGCATGCATCTAGAGAACAAATTAACAGATCTCGAGCATTCTGCACTTCTCCTTGACCAGCAGCGCTACCGCACGTCATCATAGAAAATTACTAACTTCAACCGTCATTGGTTTCAAAATTTAACATTGGTTCCAACTTCCAATACAGTGTTGCTGACTCTGGAGTATCTATCGACTGTTGGTGGTATTTGTAGATGGTGGCATTTGCAGTGTCAGCTCTGTTACTTCTGTAGGCCCTATTTTAATTTGGGTTTAAATAGCCATTACTGTTACAGAAGATCTTTATTTAATTGCCTAAATATGACTCTCCTAATCTGCATTGGATTATCTCGTAGCATAGATTTAATTTAGACAAATAAAATCTATGAATCCTATGAAATGTTTTTTGTTTTGTTTTTTTATTTCATTACCGTATTTAAAAAATTCAAGTTTAGCAGAAAAACAATTCGTGCATGGATTTCTGAAGTTAGTTTCCTATTTCAATTTTTCTGTCATTCGGCTTTAATCGCTTTATGGTATTTATTTAAGCAGGGGAGTAGACGAGTAGGTAGAATAGGTTCAACATACACAAGATAACTTATTGTGGGCAATATTCTTTCTCGTTTCAGGTGGTTGATAGGTCAAATGTGTTTGAAATTATTACCATCTTGGAAAGAGCAACTATCACAAAGGAGGCTCTGGAGGTAAGTCTGTCTATGGAATAGGTTATTGACATGGATTTGAGCAATTAGCCAATTACTGACAACATATTGTGTGTCAAAAGTGTACAGCACATTTCTACAGGGGTTTTCTCCACTGTTAATATCTCAGAGCTTGTTGCCACGAAAAAAAAACCACTAGGGCCTACTTGGTCAAAATGCTTCCTAAATGATCATTCTTAACTTAGAACAGGAAGTTATGCACAATGGTTCATAAAGGAGGTATAGGCTAATTATTTTTTAATATATTAACAACAAAATTAAAGTTATTCTTGGACTTGGACTGTGTTGAGCAAAAGTGGTAAAGTGGATTCCAACACGAAACCATACAAGAGGAATCATGTTTTTAAGAACAGGCTCTATACAGTGGACTAATATAATTTATTTAACTTTTTTTGAAAATCATCCTTTTACGTCTCACATAGACCTGTCATTACTCCAAGATAATTAATTTGACAATTCCAGGAATCTTCCCCCACAAGAGTCCATAGCCTATAAATTGTAAAAGTACATAATATACTTCCCGTATTTTTATGGCAGTTTCAATATGTTGTTTTGACGTCGTTTGTTTCAGAAAACCCGGCTTGGAAAGCATATTAACGACTTGAGAAAGAAAACGACAGATGAAGCTCTCGCTAAAAGAGCCAAGGACTTGCTTCGTAAATGGAGGAATTTACTCATTCCTCAGGAAAACAATTCTTTGAATGGTGAACGCGCAAACCAACAGCACCGTACACTCGGGCCCGGCTTGGGACCTCCGACCGGTCCGGGCCCCGGGGGTGGTCTGGAGGTCAAGAGTGGACTCGGCTCTACGTCTGGCAGATTATCCAGTCCGAGCGTACAAAATCACAAGAGAGCGAGTCGCGGCCGATCTTTTAGCCCGTCTGTTAGTCCCGTGGTCAATTCCAATCCGTTGGTCGCGAACAGTCCGACTGCCAGGCCGTCGTCCGTCACGAGGCTGTCGCCCGTCGCCAACGCCGCGAAGGACAACAAACTGCTCTTCAACGACAGCCACTCGTTCAGGCCGATTGGTCACTCGAACCACACGTCGCCTCAACTGCACCAGCCGTCAGAATCGTCGGGTAGCCCTCGCATCTCCGAGAAGAGGCCCAACAGTAGATCGTCAAATTCCTCCGGGGTGGTGTGTTCCTCGACGCCCAGCGGTCCAGCCCGCGCCGGGCACTCGCTGAACGTGGACCTAGTAGCGAAAACTAATGCCGCCAACAAGAGGTTAAGGAAAGACAGTCCCGACTGGGGACCGAGAAGCAAGAAACCGTTCGACGGAGTGGGTTCCTCCCCCGTGCTGAACGGGGTAGACGGCGGCGACAGTAACGACAGCTTTCGTTCTCTCGGTGACTCTAGGATAGAATTAGGAGAAGCTTCCAAAAGTGGTAAAGTGCCTGCCGAAGCGAGGGTCGAGAGCCCCGTCGTTGCGGCGTCGCCCGCTGCGCCCACCAGCTCTTCGAAGCGGTCGAAGATCCACAAGAAGAAGTACGCGAAAGTGGACACTCTCAAAGAAAAGATGGGGGCGGCGCGAAGTCGAACAAAGGTCAAGACCACCGCGCAGTTGATCGAAGAACTGAAGGCCAAAAACTCCGTCGCTGCCACCATCGCTAAGAAATCGAATATCATAAAACTGTGTAGTCAATCGCCAAATGCTAGTCCTTCCTTGCCGACGAGATCGAGAACGAGGGGGCCGCGTTCGACGGCCGAAGAGGTGTCGAGGACCAAAACCGAACTCATGGACAAATTTCTGAAGGACTCGTCTTCTGTGAGTGGCGTGTCTCGGAACGATTCGGTCGACAGTGCTAGTGATCAGTTCGGTGTTGACGATATGAGCGAAGCTCCCCACAGTGAGGAAGAGGACAATGTGAGGACTCGTCCCGACGTGGACCCCGTGGAAGAAATACTGGCCCAGTTGCCTCCCCTCGACCTGGCTTCGATAGTGTGGGACGATAACGACAAGGGAAGTGCCGCCGACGTCGAAGACCCGCTCACGCTAGTCGAGAAGGTGGACAAGCTGCATGACAAAGACTGGGAGTGCGTGAACGGCAACACCGATTCCTTCGGGACGTTTCAGCCTTGGCAGAACACGATGACTAGGGTTTCCTACGAGGGGGAATATCTAAGCGTATTGCCTTATGTAAATATTGACTAAAAAAAAGTTGGTTTAATTTGATGAAGAGAACGAAATTTTTGACGACAAGAAATAGAAAAAAAAATCACATACACATGAGAAGGGAAACAATGTTAATGTACGAGTAATATTGTTATTAATTAAGGTATATGTTGTAAAGTTAGGTTACAAAAAAAAAATATAATTATGCTGTTTTAGGACACGAGATAATTAATTAAATCAATCAATCACCATTGTCATATTTTTCTTTTCTTTTTTTCCCTCCTATTATAAGGAAGATGAAGCTGTCATCGTTTAAATTATTCGTTAGATTATATTATACAGTATATAGTATTTTTCTCTTGCTTTATTTATAATTTCTTTTTAAATAGAAATCATGAAACGGATGTTTGCAAACGAAAGTAATTATTTATGCAGAACTCGACATAATTTTCTCGTGTTGAAAAAAATGGGGTGCAGATAATTTCTGCAGGTTAAGTTTTTTTTTTAATTGAGACGAAGGAATTCTTGCGATAGTTTCGTTTTAACAGCTTTGTCTTCTCCACTGAAAACATTTTTTTTTATGTAAAGGTTTTAATTAAAAGTGCAAAAGTGAGCATTAACCAAAGGAAACCGATGTGCTGGAACCCGCGAAAAATGGCGTTTAGAAGTAAGAGTGTACTGGGGTAATTTCGATACCCTGCATTTCTTTAGCAGCATGATGCCGATTTTTTTTTTAAACTTTCACTTTTCTTTTCGTATTGTATTCGAAATTTCAAAAACAAATCAGTAGGCCCTACTAGCCTATGTAAAAGGAGGTTTCAACTCCTTTTGCGTTGATTTCGATTTTAACAAATTTTAGACATCACTGGGAGGGGACGGCCGGAGGAAGTTCCTGTCTCGATCCCATGCTTGCGATCGTCACACATTTCCTTTTTAATCCGCTAGAGGGTGATGGATTTCATCGTATTATGCTAAATGAGTACAGTACAGCATACCATAAATGTAGACCGAGTAGCCTGACTTCGAGGCTGGTACGGTACATACCGTGATATAAAAAAAAATACATCGTCTTCTGGCGGAATAAAATGGAAATGGGTGACGATCGCAAGCTTGTTACAAGAGAGTGACCGGCTTACCCTCTTGACGTTACGATCTAAACAAACATCAGATCAGAATCCACACTTTATTAATTTTTCAAGACAGTAAAAGTTGCAAGTTCAAGACTGGAGTAGTTATAGTTTAGTTCGTTTCTATCTTCTAGTGATTAGAATTGGAAAAAAAAGTTTAAGGATATTGCTATTTATAATAGTGTAGCCAAGACTTTAAATAAAATACTGTAAACCAGGTAGGGGAAAAGGATATAAAAATTTTTTACTGACTATTCAAATTTTAACAAAAATGTCTTTAGAATTTACTATGCATTTAATTAATAAATTTACAGCATTTGTCATGTCACTACTGCACGATTTTCCTTTCTGTTTATATCTAATTTTTTTTATTTATTATTTTATTTTTTTAATTAATAGTCCGATTAACAGGTTCTGTTAACGTGTTTTTATTCTCAAATGATTCATTTGCTGAAAACAAAAATTTATATATTTAAAATATTAATGTTGAATTTGCGAAAAACCAAATTAATATTATTTTTATCGGCGCAAAACAGTTGAAGGTTCAACTTAAAAATACCCAGAATCTTGGTATTTTCAATCTAGGACGACCTAGAATTGCCGTGGTAATTTAGCGCAGACGGGGCCAAAGAAAATAAAGGAAAGCGAAGTAGTTTTTCTTCTTCCACAACTTGTAATAGTTCAGAATTTATTGAGCTAAATAAATTGTATACAGAATGAAATCGGGAATATATACAGAATGTGCTGTATGTTACAGGAAATTTTTCGATTGATAAATTATAACTGGTTTGAAAGTTCCATCCCAGAAACTTCACTGTTAGTTAAACAAGATTTTTTTTTTTAAATCGACATTTTCTTACCAATTACGAAGCCCTTTTTTATGATCTAAAAAAAAGCTCTCTTTCTTCATTCAGTTGCATTAACATCGTTTTTGGTTTAAAATTAAAATACAATTTTTTTTATATGCAAAATAAGAATATCGCATAAAGATGAAAGAATTCAATTTGACGCGCTTAAAATACGATGCTTTCATAAATTATCTGCTTAAATCCGGGGTCATTTAATTATTTATTTATTTTTTTAAATTTCAGCAAAGAAGGTGCAATAGAATAGGTTCCTTTCATTCCAACAACAAAATAAAATGCATTTTTCTATAACTGTTTTGCAAACCGAAACTGTGTATTGGATATCCTATTATCCGAGTATTATTTTTTTTTTCTCTCGTTACATCGTTTTGAGTTGCACATTATAATAATAATAAAGAAATTCTTAAGAATGCATGTACATCAAAATATATCTGCGCTTTTACAGAAAATAAATTACGTGGTTTTAAACGCGTATAGTTTAAGAAAAGAAATGAAAAACCCTGTTCTTATTGCCACGAATGGGCAAATTCACTGTATATGTCATGCGTATGTGTTCACCAATATTTGTATCTGGAATCACTTCAATTACAAATTAAAGCGTTTTGGAAAAGGTTACAAGTCTCGGGAATTTTATTTTATCAACTTAGCCACGTTATTTTGTAAGTTAGCAACTTAAAACGACCAAAGTAAAAACTGAAAATAGTCGAGGATTAAACGCGACACTTAATTCTTGTCGCGATATGAGGCAGAAAATAGATTACGATTTGTAGGACTCGAACGGAGACATCTCCGTCTCCATCGTCACTCTAAGCTCTGCTGATGTGGTGAACCGCATGCACTAAAGTAAGGCTAAAGAATAGGGAATTGGGAACATTCTGTTGGCGAATTCAATTTCGCTGGAAATTGTACGACTAATGTCGGAGTGCACCAACGCCCGATAAACTTATCCGGAGAATAACTACGGGCTTTGAACCAATCCCCGCTGAGAAAGATAACCGCGCTTGATCACGGGTTGGTTCAAAGGTGCTAGTTAATAGTTATTCTCCAGATATGTTTATCGGACGTTGGTGCGCTCCAACATAAAGGAAGAACGCGTTAAAAATTCTACCGTCAAAATTTAACGTACATTAATTTTTATGACGCGAGTTGAAGAATTTGCTTCCAATTGTTAATCACACTGTAAGAAGTAACCAAGCACTGGTGCGTTTTCACCGAGTCCGGTAGTGCGGAGAGGTGTTGCAGTGACCTATCACATAATGGGAAAGTCGGAGCTCTGACCAATCAGAGCGGTATACGCAACACCGTACCGCACAACCGGACTTGGTGAAAACCCACCCTACTGTGTAATTCTATAACTATTTTCAGCGAACTTGGATTCTGCCAAAATTAGAATTCTTTTGAATTACAAAGTGTTTCGTAACTAGACAAGAATTCTTATTCCTAATTCTCTTTTTGATTTATTTAAGAACTGGCCACTTGAACTATTAAAATTAAATCACAAACGTAATTTTTACTTGTCACTCACTGAGCGCCTGTTTTGGCAGTGTCGGGGCATCCAGTCAGTAGGACTTCTCAGTGACGGAGGAGTCTATACCTTTTCATGTAATGTCGACTGTCTATCGATAAATTTTTCACTTCCGGATGGTAGGTGCTCATGCCAGCGTCTCTCGCGTACAAATTATTGCAGGTTGAACAGTTGGAAGAAGAGCTGTGGTTGAAGCACAGGTTCCGTGCGCCGCTCGCATCGCCGTCGCATAAGGAGAAGTCGCTGGAATGAAAACGCAACGCTGTAAGTATAATATTAAATTCCCGTTTATTTTATTAAATTACGGTAAAAGTAGTAGAAAACTTACAAAGATCTGAGTTCGACGCCTTCAGATTCCTGTACACTGTCTTCCAAATTAAGGGATATGCTGGAAAAGGACGGATCACTAATTATTGTTTCCTCTTCGGTCCCGCCGCATTTGCAATGACGGCCGCACTGGGGCGGTGATGTCACTCTTCCACCAACGTCCCTGGAATTGTAAAATAATTGTTATAACAGTAATTTACTGTTACGATAGACTTCGTTCTACAGACTACTTTCAACACCAGTGTGGGAATTGAGCACTATGGGGCAGGGGGAAAATGACAAGTTTTTTTTTTAAGAAATGGGCACTTTTCTCCTTCCATGGTAAACCAGAAAAGGGCAGGGGGAAAGTTCCTTCTCTCCTCCCCTTAATTCTCACCCTGCTTAACGAAGGACGAATTCTGGAGAGATGTAATAAGATCTCCAGGATTTATCTGCTGAATACTATGCAACGATTTTTCTCAACACGTTGATCGTTCATTTCTTGTTGGCGTTTTGCCGACGTCTTTCAGTAGCCTATGTTGCAGCCGAGACAAAAACTCGGACAGTAAAATTAAGAAAGTACCTTTAAAAATTTACCTCTGGCATATCTCTAATCTATCTCTGTGATCGGACGGTGTTCGTTCAATCGCACAACTATCTAAGATAGAACTACGAGAACTGTCCAATTCCACGTCTGGACTGCTACACGCAGATAATAACTTCTGCAGTTCCTGCTGGATGTTCTCCATCTGTTCCTCCTGTTGCTGCAGCTGGAAATTTCGAAACGAAGATTCGTCGGATTTTCCCGTTTTGAAGTCCTCGTCTTCCACTGGGTTTTTGGACTTGTCTTCGCGAAAACCGCGGGATCTCCTCCAACTAGAATTGGGATTTTCTTTCGCCATTACATCTGTCGTGGATCTAGCAGCAGCTTCAACTGCCGAGTTTATTTCGAAACTGAAAGACTTGGGTGATTCCTCGGAAGAGTGAAGAATCCTTTTTTCGATTGGACTCGGGGAAGTGTGAGATCCCTTCCAACTTTCTTCCATATTTGCTCGTTGAAACTGGGATCCAGGAACGGGAGAAGTCACAGAACACTTTGGGGAAGAGCATACCCTTTCGGCTGATGCAGGAGAGTAAAAGTTTACATTCACTGCTTGGTCAGAGCTAGGTCCACGGTCCGAGGCCACTCGGACATTCTGCTGACCACTCAAGTGCATCATAAGAGAAGCTTCTGGCACGGATGGCTTTAGATTCTGCAACACATTCAAGGTTGTAAAATACAGTAAGCTTGATTACCTTGGAACAGAAAAAAATGTTTAAAAAAAGTGGATGGGTTTTGAAATTATCTAATTTCAAATTTTATTCGAAAAAAATACCTTCATTTGCAGTTTTTCACACATTTTACATTTTACATCTTACCAAAATCATTTAATTTAGTTTTGTTCATACACTTTGTCTGTTTTGCCCTCCTCCCCTTCAGCAGCTACCACTGTTGCAATGGCCAGGCGGCCCTGCCAGTGCCAGAAAACTTTACTTTATCTTGTTTACCTTATTAAATTAACAATAATGATTGATAATGCCCGATTTTTACTAGCAAAAAGCCAAAAATATAAAATTAAAACTAACACAAGTTGAGCACGGATGAGGATTTGGAATTGGCCTCGGAACGATTTCTTCCTGAAGAACAAACACATCATTCCTCCTGAAAAAAAAATGGCATTAAATTAATAAATTTCGTGTAAATCTAAAATATAACTAGATAGATGCCCATTGCCCATCTGGAGTCGCAGACGAGTGGATCCTTTGAAAATCTCCAAGACATAATTAATGGGGACTATTTTATTTGTCAAAATGAAAGGCAAGCAGCCTCAGGGCCAGTGCAAATGAGGCTATGGCACAGTTACACTTCCTGCCTAATGACAGCAATGTCACAACAGCACACAGGTGAGCCGAACTGACTGTACGTGCTGGATCGTGTTTAGGAGTCATTTATGCAAAAGGAGTACGAAATACCCCCTTCAGGGTGGCCACTGGAAAGACGCTTTGGAATTCCCGGTTATTTCCAGCTTTTTTTCCCGGTGAAAATTGAAAATTTCCCGTTCTTTTTAAAGCTAAATTCACTAAAAGCTTAAAAATACTGTTCATCAGATTTTATATACCTTTGTATTTATAGTAGGCTACTAGGTTATTAGTATAAATATTGGTGTAAATGGGGGAAGAGGTAAGGCTGGCGCGAAGTGCCAGTTCTTCAGTGCGTAGCACCAAAGCATAAGGGGGTCCGGGGGTGTCACCCCCGGAAAAATTTTGAAATCTAAGTCAAATTTGGTGCATTTTTAGTTTACAAAATGGTGTTTCTCGACTTTCTCCATTGACGGATTTGACGCGTCCGAAATTTTCCCGATTCGTGGCACCGAAGCATAAGGGGGTCCGGAATGTCACCCCCGGAAAAATTTCTGAAATCTACTTCAAATTTGGTGCATTTTTAGTTTAAAATATAGTGTTTCTCCATTGACGGATTTGACGCGTCTGAAAATTTTCCCGGTTCGGAAATAAATTCGTAGCAGTGAAGCATAGCTTTCCGGGGGTATCACCACCGGAAAAATTTTTGAAATCTAAATCAAATTTGGTGCATATTCAGATCATTTTTAGTTCACAAAATTGTGTTTCTCCATTGACGGATTTGAAGCGTACGAAAATTTTCCCTGTTCGGAACTAAATTCCCGGCTATTTCCCGGTTTTGTCCAGGTCGAGTAAATTCCCGGCTATTTCCCGGTTTGAACGGCCACCCTGCCCTTATGTTTAGCCAACTGAAACAGACTGGACAGATTTTGGGACTTTCTCTTTCAGGTAGCAAGCTCTTCGGAGCTTTCGCTTTATTTGCTCATAATACGGTACTATACTACAAGGCTATTAATGTCAGTAAGCATACCTTTCTTTTCGTGTCACAGAATCAACTGTGACCCTAATTTCGTTTGGAGAATTTCTTCTATGATGCATGTTTGTTTATACCAACGCCTGCTTGGTTACTACCTAGGCCTACAACAAAAGAGAAAGGTTGTAATAGGCCTATTAACTTGGATATAAACCTCTTGTTACTGCTTAAATTGGAAGAAATTCAAATAAATTATAACCTACAACAAGTCCATGGTCAGCAGATATCGAAGTAATTGACAGAAGTTCTTTATTTAATAGATTTCTAACTAAATTAATCACATCTTGACGTAAAAATCCCACGAAACTTCATTTCAAAATATTTTTGAATTGTGTTGCCATAGTTTAGTTGCAAATAAAAAAAAATAAAAATGTTCATTCTCCATTTACATTTGTAATTTGTCACCATATAATGTATTTTTAAAAGATTGTATTAGATTTAATTGTCTTAGGATTTTAGCCAAATCAAGGAGGGTTATTAACTTCCATAACCTTATAAACGTTAATTATTTTGCTAATTTCATCTGGCAAAGGTAATTTCCTGTTCACGTGATCAGCAATAACCAATCATGTAGCACTTTTCCGGATGTTTACCCGCCGTAAAGTCAAAGGCGCTTCCACAAAAGCGTGATTCGTGTCTAGTGAGTGTGAGTTTTTAACACGACAGCAATGAACGGAGGAAGAAGAAGGGAATTTTTATAATTTGGTTTCGACTACTATGACCAAAGTGAGTATAAATATTTTATTATTATTCACGTATAGTATAAATTAAATCTTTTTATTGAAATTAACCTTTCGGTTAATTCATGTTTCGACGACGTAAATCACCGAAATTTCCCTTCACGCATGGCGTTACAAATGACTCATTTTAATGCGGTAATTAATATAGTTAAATAATAAATATTAATGAGCTTAAAATTATTTACATTTAAGTAATATCTAGCCAAGGATGTTCTTAAATAAATTAATAACCCATGTTTAGAGCACGCCTGTTAGGCTTTTCGTGTTTTTCCGAGAAAGAGTGACGTAAGCAAATCCCCCCGAATTTCCTTTTTCTCATTTCATCCCTCGTTCGACTCCGCGTTTGCAAAATCGTTTAGCACTAAAAGTAAATATTCGTTTTAAAATATATTAGTTTAATAAAGAAGCAAAAAATAAATTAGCGTTTCCACGTTTAAATTGTAAAGGAAGTCAACGACAATCACGTGTTTCAATTTTAACCCCGGAATGACGTCACACACACCTCCCCTTGCCAGTGCCCGCTTTCTGAATACTGAATTCTTATATTGGGCTGAATTTCAAATATTAAAGTTATATTACGAATATTCGAATAATCGTTTTTAATAAGCATTTAAGTACATTGCCCGATTCCATTAGCTAGGCTTAAAGACGTACGTAAACAATGCCAATGCCCTTTAATGTAATTTGTGGCGCCCTTGAACTCCGGGGTGAATTTAAATAAAAAGGGAGGGCGTATATGACGTCATTGATAAACAGCTATGAATCCGTACATTTGGTATAACTTGAATAAATATAGATTTAAGATGGAAGAACGAGATTTAATAATTTGCAAGAGATAATTCTGCATCTGAGCTAAAAGTGCTTGTCTTTTAATAGTAGACAGGCTACAGCGTAGTTTAAGATACCAACTAAACTAGCCTCCCGTTGCTAGGATATGGGGATCTGTTACTTATCATTAAGATTGAAGTTGAGATATTGTATAAAAGCAACGGATATTGTTTTGAAAAGTAATGCTTTCTGGCTGCCTCCACCACCTGTTTGTTCTTGGCATCAATCTACGTCATGCTACAGCCATTGACCCAAAACTACTTCTCTCAAACTAAATCAAAAGCGTGACAGAAAAATTGTTTTATTAAAGAAAACGTTTAAATCCTTAATAATGTAATAAACTCCGGTGAAATGTGGAGTGTAGCCTAGTGGTTGAATATATTAAATTGATGGCTGCAATTAGTGAGAGAGCCATATGGACAACGGAGCCTATGGTGGTTTAGATCCATTGCATTCAATTTCATTAAGTCTGAAGACTTAATATACATTTTAAGACCATTAAAAGGGTGGTTCATGCTGATCGTGATTGCCATAGGTAGCCTATTGTTTTAGCATGCAGGTCCATTCTCAAACAAGATAGAAGATATGGATTAGTCAGACAGATATGTGCGAATATTCGAAGAGTTCAAATATTCGATTCGAACATCGAATACTGAATATTCGATTATGTTTCGAATACCACTTGGTAAAAGATATTTATTCCATTATAACGGTAAATTTTGAAAAAAATCGCCTAGTTTACACACAAAAGTTGAATAATAAACAGAGATACGGCATATTATGCTCCATAATATTCGGCAGTGGCAGCCACAATATCTTGAAGTTTTGCCATAGCGTCCAATT
>JAQFYH010000194.1:0-15100 GCA_034694405.1 Scolopendrellopsis subnuda
GCACACATAGGACACTGGAGTAGGCCTACGTAAGTGACGTTTTGCTCGTGAATGACGTATTTTTTCTATACATCTTCGTTGAGATTTGAAGAAATTACGTCATGCACGTCACTTTCAAGTACGACGAGTACACGTGTGGTATACATCGGGAAAGGTCAAGGTGGATACATAAAACCATATTCAGCAGTTCGGTCTTTCTGAAACCCAATTCCAAACTTCGTAATAATTAATGTGTAATGACAATAAACTTCCTTTTCTTATGAGAGGAAGTGGCTTCCTGAATGTAGAAGCGGACCTGAATACCGTAGTAAGTTTATACGGGTAAACTTAATATCAGAGGAAAATCAACCATCCATATTTGTGAGACCGTATTCAACGAGTGTTTTTAATTTTAACGCCATCTCGCGTCGTGTGCCAAAGCCAGACAATGTTTGACGCACTGAGCGTCAACGCCAAATATTTAACTTACCACATCCACATGAAACTCAATGGAAAATGAGAGAACACAAGAGGCGCGGGTGACGCTAAAAACGAGATACAAATACACTCCTTGAACACAAACCTCGTTGAATACAAACTCTGGTAATATCAAGAATAAGATGTACTGTATATTATATTATTCTTGGTAATATCAAATGTACAGAATATTTTGTCGAACAAAATTATTTAATACTGACCAGGTAAAATGCATTTTCCTTTAGCGTTGATGGCAACTTCAAAAGTGGAATCGGGTAAAACTTTGGGTAGTTCGCTGTCGTAAGAAATAGCAGCTATTTCGCCGTTGCTGAAACATAAAATAACGGGTACGATGGTCATTATCGACGTGCTCTCTCGACTCTGGTAATTCAAAGATCGTGCTGAATCGGCCGACATCAATATGACAGTTTAATTACGTCCCGTTTGGGAATTTTCCATCGCCCTCCCATCAGGTTAACGAGTTATAGGACGTTGGCTTTAGGTAACATCTCTGGGTGTAAAATTTAAACAAGTCTTTAAGTTTTATTTATATTTCAGTTCGAGATTTGTATAAGATGCAAACTGGGTTTCCGCGAGCTGTATGGATCGACGCATGTCATTTTCTTTACAAAGTAGAAAAGCAGCTGCTAGGTACTCGTACTGTATTATTCCGTACATAGTATCAGTGACGTTCAATTGATTCAAATTCAGAAAAGTGGCGTAAATAACTTACAGTATTATATATGCGATCTTTGTCATTGACTCATTGTCACGATAGAAATCAGAAATAATAAAGTCTCGTTATCGCGATTAGCAGTCTAAACTTTGATCTCGCAGAGCTGTTATCTCGAGAGTAGATACGAGGATAATAATTAGAGAGTTTGAGCAGTTTTTCCCGTATAACGTATGACTTCTCCGTACGACGCATAACGAGTAAATGGTACATATTAAGTTTATTACATTAGTTGCTTCTGCAGCTCAGTGATGACACCGTGACAAAAACAGAGTAGGCCTACGTTATTTAGATTCCTTTACGGCTATGTATCTGTCCAAACGCTCTATACGTTATAATCGAGTAGAACGGAGTGCTTAAGGTCTCTCGCGCACGCATTACGTACACCGTTACACGTTATACGTTACTCGTAGCAAACTGATCAAACTCTCTAATTATACAGAACTTACTTGTTTACTACAATGCTGATTCCGTCATCACCTCGCGCTTCCAGGATGGCCAATTTGGCCATACGAGAGCCAGTAACAACTCTCTCTCCATTGGCCACCACTTGAACGAGCTGTTTGGCCGAATGAACTAGCAACTTGAATTCCTTCATCTCGCGAGTGTCATTCTATTTATGACCTCAACACCGTTGTGGTACAACAAATAAAAGTCTAGCAAGGGCACGGCGTATCGATGTATTCTCGACAAGTCGATTAAAATTAAATCGACTTTTAAACAGAACCTTTTCTCTTGTTACATTGGTTTATCATAGAGCATGAACTAATACTCAGTAATGGAGTTCTAAATGGAGAGCTAACCATAATAATGGAATTCTGTAAATGGTCAGTGCTGATCGAGGAAGGGGGATATTAAGCTCGTCTACTCCCCATTATATTAAACTATTGAACCGAAAGTTGAAGTTTAGTGAAAAAAATCCACCCTACTACCCATACACAGTACCCAAGCTAGAAACTTACACTATTGGAAGATATCTACGAAAGTCTATAGAAAAAAATTGTTGTGTAAGTGTAATTCTTAACAAAATGTGCTAACCAAGGCAACCAGTAAGTGCTACCAACACGACCCCCCCCCCGCCAAATGTTTGCGTCTTATCTACCATTCCAAAGTACGCAGGTCGTCTAGGGTGCTCTCTTATGGCGTACTCCGTATATGTTAGCAGAATTACGTCTCTCAACCACCGTTTGCGGTCTGTGTAGCAAGGGCTTTGAAATCTCAAATTTTCTTTTAGTTTTCCGTGGCGTTGGAAGCATATTACTAAATGCACACTTTTCGCCATAAATAAACGTAGAACTCCATGCATCTAATCCTGCAATCTTGATGTACGGCATTATAACTTCTGTGAAAAACAGCACTAACGAGTATGTTACTGAAATAAAATAAACGAAACCTACCCGAAATAATTTTTCATACTGAACATTTATTTCATGTAAAATAAAAGTTTTCAACTTCAACTAAGGTACATATTATTATTTTCTTCATAATAATGTTATACATTTTTTCCAACATAACAGTAGTGGAAATTTTTTTTTCTGGTATGTCTAGCATACAACACTTTTCCCTTTTATTTTCCACATGCTGTAACACAACGAAACATTTTTTTTTGTCCAGTTTTGTTTATCAACAACTAACATAAAATTAATAGTCACCAGCAATATTGTTTCCTCCGTTTCCACATTGTTTAAAAATTTAGAAAACAAAAACAAAACAAGAAGCTTGAATACTGAGAAAATCATAGTAATAAAATAAATAAAATATTTTTGTTTTTGCGCCGTTTTAATTTATTGTTTGAACTAAAAGCATTTATGTAACAGTATTCAATATTATCACAATTTTTCTCACCAACGATTTTTAAAATTTTAAATCGGGTGAAAATTTTTTTTTCCTATTTTTTATAAAAACGCGGGAAACAATAAATTTGCGGCCCCAATTGAAACAACAAGGTTTTTGAAACCAGTTAGGAATTTATAAAGAATGTCACTTGAATACATAATTAATACAGTTATAATTAATAATAATAATAATATAATCATGTAATATATATTCTTTTCATTTAAATATCACAAAATCATTGTATAGAAAGAAAAGAAAACAAAAAATAACATTTTTTCCAAGAAGTTGTGCATAAGACTGCCTAGAGAGAGAGAGCACTAGCAGTCAACGATATACAGGCCTTAAGATCCCCCATTTCAACGTTCTGGTCACCAAAATAGACCAAATATTTTAAGTAGTAAATCAGGAGGGTGGTGCAAAATTCAATATTTACCTTTTTACAACCTAAACATGTTGATTTTTTAAAATCGAAAACAATATTTATCTGTATTTATAATTGAAACTTTGCATCACCCTTTTAGACCCTAATTGGAATTTAAGTTGGAGCTGCTAGCCTTCATATAGCTCCAGAAGTTGTTTAAAAAAATGCTATTTCACATCAAAGAAATAAAAAAAAAAACATATTTTTTCCTTGTGTTCCTTTTCACTGTTTTCGCATCCTCTGATAATAATTAACAAAAATAATGTCGATTATTATAAAACAATGTATTAAGTGGTTTCTTGAAAAAATCGTTTTTTTTTTATGTAAGAAAAAGTCTAAATTCATTTATTAGCCCTTCAGTGCAAAATAGATTTATTTTATTGTGAGTTTTGATAAATACGTGGTTTTTATCGCGAGGGATACGTAGTTAAAATTGAAAATGTAAGCCAGCCGTTATTGGTAGCGTTAAAGGTGTCCAAAAATAAATTTAGAAATATAAATTGCCTGGTAAAACTGAATCCAGATTATGGTAATTTTTCGTAAATTGAAAACGAAAAACAACCAAATTTGTTTTATAGACTATTTTGGCAACTTAATATGCAGGTTTTTACTTCTTGAACTGAGTTAATTTAAATTAATTAGAGTCTGCCCGTTTAATGTTTCTTTCTTAGCCCAAAGTATAGAATAAAAAAATCTGCATAGACAAAAGGGCCTTTGTGTATTTTAAACTTTTTTTCTGGTCAATAATCGCAAACTAATGTCCCCTCGCGATAAACGAACCAACTGAACTACGATCTAACTGAACCCCCTTAAAATCGGGGAATTAAGAGAGAAGTAAAAAATAAAAAAAGTTGTAGGCCTATTATTTGCATGTGGCAGGATTTTAAAAAATACCATCAACAGCCTCTGGTTCAATTCCCGGTTTAATTACAAGTTAGGTAATATGCAAATAATGCATAATTATTGTATTAACTTACATTCTTAAGGGGACGATGCACTCGCTACGGTTTAATTAAAACCAAAATAAAGTTGTTAAAAAAAAGAAACAATTATTACACTATTCTGCGTGTAAAACCGAGCCAATATGGCTGACTTTACCTTTAATGATAATAATAATTAATAATTTTCTTATCCTTTAAACTACTATCCACATTCTTTGATTAAAATATTACAATATAATAATAATTAGACAGAATAATTATATAGTTTTTCATCTTTTTTTTTCTTTCTTCTTATAACTAATATTACACTAGAATTACCTAATAGGATAGTGTTTATTTTTCTGTTTTTCACATTTGATATTTTGGTTTTATTTTAGGACAGTCTCATGTTTTACTCGTTGCAAAAACACCAATAATTTTTTTTTAATACCCCCATCACAATATTAATATATATGTTATATTATATTATTATAAACAGCAACAAAACGCATTACAATATGCTAACAACCGGTTTAATACGGTACTACATTTAGCTTCCAAAAGGGTCATGAACTACAGATTCCTATTGGTAACGAAACTGCCCCTAGATAAGAAAAAAGTTTTACACTTCTATATCTAACCCTATAGTTATAATTATGTTGGTTAACTATTTATAATTATTTACTACATTTTATTTTTAGTTTATTTTTTTTTTTGACAAACAGGTCCAAGCTTGAGAGACGGGAAAGTACATCGGGGACGAATAAGATTAAAAATTCGTGACTCAACACTTTTTTATAATATATATTCTATACTATTATAAAACGTGAAATTGATACTAAATTATCTATATTATCTAAAACTTATTTTCTTAATCGTTGCATTCGAGTTAGAATAAAAAAATATTTTTTTTTAATAATAAGAAAGAAATGGAATAAGTTTGTTTCCTTCGCGTCCAGCATCAAAACAATAAAGTTATAAGCACACTCTTCTTATATAAGAAAATTACGAGGGTTTTTCTGATACTTTTCACACGTTTCACAATATATTCTATTGTAATAATTCCACATTAAACTACCTTTTTTTTCTACGTTTAAAATATAAATTCTAAACACCTTTTTTTCTTTTAAAAAAAGAACTCATCGGTAATTTTTAAAGAAAAAAAAAAGACATCTTAAATCTTAAAATGTTGCATAGGACTTGGTTTTAGTAAAATGTACCAGCTGGACCGGGTTTTTTTTTTCTTTTAAACAAATTACGGAACATGATGGCTGCTAATAGTGATAATGTTGCATGTTTGTTTGTTATAATCACACCATATTGATTTTTCAAACTATAAAATGTCGATATGAAAAATACAAATAAAAATTAGCGACTGTTGGTACCAAAACTACGAAAGATTAAGGAAGAATAAGGACATTATTTTTAAAGTTCTTCAGCAAGTTTCACGCCAAAAAAGTCTGAAGATGGTATGTTGAATATTTCATTAGAAATCTTAGTCATTTTCTTGAGACAACAATGCATTGACAGGAATATTATTTTAAAAATGGGCAATTTTTTACCTAACTTAGTTGTAAAGGCTAATTTTATAAGAAAAGATTTTGTAAAGTAACCAAATTATTTGGGGTTTGTCACAAATTCCCAACCAAACTTCTGTGACAGGGAAAACTGGAGAAACGGTCACCCTCTGATGTTCCCGCTAACTTTTTTTTTGCATTAATTCATATCGTCATTTCAATGTTTTTTTAGGCTATTTACTGTAGCTTATTTTATTTTTATTTACAAGCATGGACCTGTTTTATTATATTTACGCACAATATTTTGCAAAAGCAGCAAATCAGTGGTGAAAAAAAGCAATTATTAAATTGTTCGCGTTGTACCTTCACACGTTTTGGTGGCACCACCGCCAACGACCCACTTCAGAAATTCATCGGAAATAATTAAAAAATGCCAAATTTAAGTGAGTAATTTTTCTTTCCTTTTTCAAGCACAAAAATCAAAATAATAAAAGGGTGTGAAGGTAGCAGCGCAAATAATTCGTCTTGAAAATATTAAGCTTATTCAAATGGCCGCCATTTTTAAATAGCTATAAGCGAGAAGATTGTCCCATTGTTGCCAACAAAATTAAAATTTAATCTGATAAAATATCAGAAATATTGATTATATTTTTATATAATAAAGAGGTATATAATAATAATAACATAAAAATATAAGTATATTATATTTTCGTTTTAACATAATTCTTCCATTTTACAAATTGTTCAAGTTCTTTTTTTTTCGGTCTGCGTTTAATACATAGGATGAATTCAAAGGCATATTTTTATTTCTTTGCATTTCGAAATAATAAAAAAAGAGAGGGACAAGAAAAATGCGTTTTTAGCAATCTGGCTTTTGCAATCTGCAGAGTCTGACAAACAGCGTTTTTTTTTACAGTCTTTGTCTTGCATTTTCAGAGCTGCGCATGCGCTAAACAAGAAGCGTTTTAACTATAACAGTTTCTTTTTTAACTCCGATTTATAACGGGTTATAATCAGATCTTTCTCTCTTCATTGTCTCTGTTTTGTGCCGTTGTTTGTTTGTTCACTTCACATTTTAAAACCGCATCGACTGCGAATTCGTCCAGCGAAATACACATTGGATGCGAAGTTACCGTAGGAATTTGCAAAAACAAAAAATAAACACGCTAATCTTAAATTAATTTAAAATCAATTTAATTTTTATTTAAGAAACAAATCTATCTCAAGTGGGTGACCAGCAGCTAAAATGTCAAGCAGCACAGAACGTCGACAAATCAGAATTTTTTTTTGTTACCCTGAAAGCCCTGAGACTGAGGGGAGGCTGAAATTCCTTAAACTTAAAACTACAGTTCACGTGAAATCGTAAATGCAATAAAATCGATAATTTTTTTTTTACTTAAAACGTCAGAATTGAAAATGCTATCAAACATGTACGTTTAAAATGAATATTTCTTAGATAAAAAAAAAGAATTTTTGTTGCAACCCCCGAGTCTGACAATATTATTTAAATTTCATCACCTAGGAAACCTACTTGTCCGTTTCTCGTATTTTGTCATTCTTCAAAAATTTTACAAATTTATAAAATACACATTTTTTTATAGTATAAAAAACCGTAATTTTGGATTCTACGTCGGGATTTGCGGAGAAATCCCAGCAAGAATCCAAAACCCTAATTTTCGTATAATTATTCCTTTTCCCTTACACGAATAATAATAATTATTAAAATCATATTATTTTATACATGGAAGATAAGAATTTTTTTTTAATGAATTACGGTAATTATTTTACGGTTAACAGGTCCGGGTGTTTTTTTTTAATCTCGAACCGGTCGAAGACGAGTAATTAGAAATAAAAATAAACCTTAAAAAACACTCTGCTCTTAATAAACACAGACTGTCGATATAATAATTGCAATACAGAGGGGGGAAAATAGAAAGTGCATAATTTTTTACATTTCCGTGGTACACTACTATTTTTCTTACTAAAATCTTGAAAACAAAAGTTAGTTAAATTTAATCCCAATTTGGGATTTCTTAATTGATCATACAAATCATTAATATTTATACAATTTCTAAAAAAAATTCGTTAAAAATTCATTTTACAATAAAAAGAAATTTTTTAAATTCAAAAAGGCTAAAAATTCGGAAAAAAAAAATCTTTTTCCTATAAATTTAAATTCATTTTTTTTTCTTCAAATTAATTTTTTACTGAAATTGATCATGTGACTAGATCGACATGATTGACGTCATATAATTTCACACTATTTTATCGCACAAAAAAAGAAAAAAAAATTAAACAAGGACTTATTAATATAGACATCCTCGCTCAAAACTATATATATATATATTTATATTTATATTTTATATAATATTTTTTTTTGTCTCGTTGATTTCCGTCTCTGTAAAAACACCTTTTCCAATTACACCATTTTTTTTTCACAACAAATATAACTTTGCTTAGATTATTTTCACAACGATAATGATTGTTCCCTTAATATTTCTGCCTTTTGTTTAACAACGAAATCTCCCGGAAGAGAAAAGGCCTTGATTAACCAGTTTAACGTAATGAAAAACAAAATCTTTTTTTTTGTTTTTTACTTGGCGAGAGAGTCTGTTATATTTATTTTTTTAATATTTTTTGTTTTCTATATTATATTTTAATTTATAACGGAATATTCAAACAGTAGGACTAACACATGTTGGTAGTAATGGGATATGATAATATTTACAAAGGGCTCGTGAACATTTTCCTTTCGCTGCGTCTCGACAAACTGTGACTTTCCCATCAGAGACTTCCACATATTCTGAAAGCAAAATAATAATAAAAACCTAATTTCAACTTAACGTACAAACTGTGAAATGCGTACAGAGGGCGACACTGGTGCGGTGCCCCCATAACATACGTGGTGCAGTCAGATCTCCTCAAGACCCCATGGAGTGATCGAAAGTATAGTTCTTGAAGCCTTGATATGAGCCCCAATCTGTCAATGAAAATGTTTTTTTTTATTTTTAAAAACAATTATTACCTTCCAAAAGGTGAATGTATCGACACTGAGGCCTCGTACATTGTCCAAACTTAAAATCTCGGCACACCGGGAGGGTGTCCAGCAACTGAAATGACCAATTCTAATGTTAATAGTCCTGTCATTCGACGTAGATTCTTATAACTCTTCAAATTGCAAGTTCCTTCCGTTGCAAAGTTATTTAGCGTTGATTAGAGAGAGAGAAAGAGAATCGTGCAGCGAAAAGAGAAAGAAAAAAGTAAAAGCAAGCAAACAGTCTACCCCGTATTAAAAAAAAATGCTTTCGCTGAATCCCGTAAAATATAACATTACGTTATTTATTCTCTAGTGGTTTTAAGATATATGGGGCTTACAAATATACTTACGATTAATTTATTTTCGCGTATATTATTACAAACAATAAATGATTATAAAATGTTTTACTGTTTCCACCAAAAGTATCTTTGGTTAAAATGTTGAAAAAAAAAAACTCGTTTATAAAATAGGTAGTTTATAAAGTAACTAGATAAAAAAAAAAGAGTAATTTAAGTTGCGATGTAAAGCAATTACTGCTACAGTCTAAAACACACAAGATTTTTTAGTTTAAAAAAAATTATCAAGGAGACTGGTTTTTCACGAAAGTGGTGACAGAAAATAAATACATCAATCACTCAGCTTTATAAAGGCATTAATTTTAAAGAAGTCTTCGCGCTGTAGTTCAGCTTTACAAACACCAATAAAATAAGAGAGCAGGCTATTTTCCAATGCAGCAATTTGCGTAGAACCCGACTGGTTGTTTGCAAACGCTCGAGCGAGACATCTGTGACACCCTGAGCAACACCGAATTTGATCAGTACAAGGGTAGTGACACCCTTGGCGGACACGTTCGCCATCTTGCGAAGTTGAAAAGGTCACGATGGAGTTTGTACAAAAGTTTCTTACACAAACACAAGATGGCGCACACGCGATTCTGTCACGACCTTCGCGACGGAGAATGAAAAAGAGAAAGAAAAAAGGAAGAGAGAGAGAGAATAGAGAGAGGGCGCTACCTGTCCTCTATCGTCACAGAACTGTATGTTAGTGTTAAGAACGGTGGGCTGCGTCACCAAGGGTACTGCAGCACATGCGCAGAAGACAGAAGAAGACGGAAGGTGGCGGCGCCGGAAGTGATGGAGCGGAAGAAGGCGGCGGCGGTGCGTAGTGATTTAAGTTGGTTGGCGGCGGCGCGGCGGCGGCCATGCAGTTATTAGATAGATGTGTGAGTTGAGGTGTGTGCAGAGGCAAGAAGCGGCGGCCATTTTTGTGCCAATTGGGGGGCAGAAAGAGAGGAAAATACAGGAGATAAAACGAAATAATAAAGAAAAAAATTAAGGATAAGAGAGAGGGTGAGAAAAGTGGGAAATGGGCAGGAAAACAATATTATGTCGTAAGCAAAGATAGAAGCAACAATCAGTTACTGTCAAGAAATTATCATCGGAATTTGGTTTTATATAAGTTTTTTAGAACGCCTGAAACTATTGCGCAATAAGGAAATCCATTCAGGTCTTTGTAGTAAAACAGCATTCTTTTTCAGAAGAAAGTTTTATCATTCGAAATATACAGGTATGTAACGTATGCCATAAATATTTTTTGGTGTTCTTAAATATTGTTTTCGCTTTATTTTATTCCAAGCATGCAAGCGAAGCTAGCGAATCTACGTTTGACTTTCTGAGATTTATAACTTCGTCTTTATTACTTTTATCTAACGGGATTAATTAACGTATTAATAAGTTGACGTGACCCAAAAGTGAGGGTTTAAAAAGCCAATGTTGCTTGAAATGAGATAGTTACAAGAGTAGGGAAGCTCGATACATTCTTGATGGTTACTTCATAATAGTTTCGCGAAATTCGGTTTACAAGTTCTAGTCAATAATATAAACAGCATATTTCGTTTAACGTTCCAGAAGATCGTACTGTATCACCCTATAAGCATAATGGTAACTCATGCTCTCCAACGCAGTGTCGTAAGGAAGAATCATTGGAGAAAGTTTACAGGAATATCGTGAAGTTTTAATCATGCCATATGGGACACAGTCTCCACAACCACAATCGATTTTTAGGTGGTTTCTGGTGCCGGTTGGGGATAAAGAATATTAGTCGATAATATTCACATAAAACTACGTCTTGTGAAAGCACGTACAAATTAAAGCTTTTAATGTAGAATCCTAGAATTAGTGACATAGAGTACTAGTACGCCCAGTACGTATGAGGATACTTACACGAGACGGGTACGAAAGGCTGTTGTAGCTGCATGGCTAATGCTTGCGTGTACGCAGAATTTCCAGGTTGATAAACTGGAATTCCACTCTTGTCTATCGCTGGTCGCTTGTTATAAGGAATCATTCCAGGAAAGGCCTAGACAGGAGAGAAACATAAACTGCTTTTTAGAACAAGTCCCGTTGAAACACGTCCGCACATTCGTAAATAAAACACAATTTGTTTAACTATAGGAAATTCCATACTGAACTTATAAAGAAAAAACAATTTTGATTTTAAATCGAAAAATTAAAATTGAAAATAATCATCTGAGTTATTATGATGTAAGTTTAGTATAGAAATAATATTTTTTCTTAAACTTTATTTTTAACGTTTTTTTTTTTTTTCATAAAGACTATTCTACAGTATATTTTTTTCTAAACTACAGAATAATAATATGCTGTATAAAATGTAGTTTGCCGGGCGTTCCATATTAACCCGAAAATAAAAAATCACAATTATGATTGCTTGAGATTTAAAAAAAAACGTTTTACTACGTGTCGGGAGTGTAAAGGAAACATTACGGAGTATTAAAAATTTCGCTTCAAGACAACTATTTCGCAAATCCATAATTTAGAATTATAAAACATTTTACCGACGATTTTAAATGAATTTATTAGAATTAGCTTGACTTCTAAGCTAAAATAATGTGTTTTTTTTTTTTAGGAAAACGGAATATTAGCTGGGAGTAAAAAACAATAGCTACTTGAGATCCTTCAAAACACTGTTTTGCATTATCAATTCTACGAATAGCTTTCGATTTTCGCAACTTATAAAACCAATATTGAAGATTTGTTTCGTGTTATAGTAAAACCCTGGTTACAAAACATGACCAGTAATAAACTGGCGATCTCCCTTCATGCACAGAATTAATTGATTATAAAAATGAAGAAACAACAGAAGAATTTCGTTTAGTAAAAATGAAATATTTGAGTAAACCAACCATGCTCAAGCAATCATAAAAATGTTATCTCCAAGTTTTTAAAAATTATTTCATTTTATACGGTATATTATAATATTCTACTATGAATCAAATAAAATTATGATTATAAAGTAATAATAAAAATACATAGAAAAAGTATACTGCAATTCACATGACATTTTTTTTTTCAGGGAATATTTTAAAAATTATTTTCAGCTAATTTCAATAGGCTCGTAACTATTTCTGAAGAGGTTCATTTTAGTGCAAATCAAGTATAAAAAAAAAGGTTGGTGCCAATGAATCCTTCGGGACTAAAAGCTAAAAGGACAATGTTACTACACGTAAAACTTTTTCGGGGAAGCGAAACCCCCATGCATATTCAATCATGCCGATAACAAGGACCACAATGTTTGATTTATATATCTATTTCGAAAATAAATTTTAAAAAAAAAGGTAAGTAAACAAACTTAAGAATGTGATTCGGTTTCCCAAAAATCTAAATTTTTAATATTTTAAATCTCTCTCGAAATTAAAAAGTAACTTCCCAGAGTTAATAAAACGTTGAAATCTAGAATAAAAAATTAAAAGAAGATGGCATAGAAATGGTAAAGAGATATATCCAAAGCTGTACAGAATATTTGTTATAATAACAGCCGATAAACGAACGAAATAATAATTAGCCGACCCCTTTGGTAAAAGCGATTAAATAAGCATCAACAGACAATATTCGGCAAAAAGTAAAATCTTTTAAACGAAAAAAAAAAAAAACCTTAACATTGAATATTCTATCCCTATTAATTTTCGCCAAAATAGTTACTTCATGGGCCAGTTATTTTAAGGTTCAGAAAGGAGTCATTTATAATCTGGGTATCATACAACGAAGTTGTTCGACGAGACTGCCAAATTTGTTTGTTTGTGGATTTATTCAAGCGGATATTTTTAAACAATTATTCGTAGAGGGTTTTACTCCAAGATTTTTCCCCAAAAAATATTTATCCGTTTTGAATTTGATCCCAAAGGATTCAAAAGCCACGATTGCGTAATTTATTCAAACGTTTATAGAATCTTGACTAACGCGGAAATTTGACGATATATATTTTTAAAACCCGAGAATTAAATTTTAGTATAGCTAAAGCAGATAACCAACCAAAAATATCAAGGAATATGATTTTAAGTTTCATTTTAAGTTTAACGTCAGAATATTGGAATTTCCGAATTATAAGCTGAGGAGAAACATACAATATTTCCGCCAAAAGAGTAAACACGATATTAAAATGCCGCCCCCGAATACAATGCAGAGCCCATGTTTTCATTTTTATTGTATTTTATTTCCCACAAATAAAGAGTAACTTAAAGAAGCTAACTGGTCATGCAAGACCAGTAGATGCCAGGCCTTTTCTAGATCGTGTTACGTCAGTGTACTAGTGGATCTTCTTTTAGGGAGGATGTTGGCCCTGTTGGGCTTTCTTAGTCAGATAGTGGTTGATAAAATGGGGGTTAAAGAGATTGTAGCACTGACGTAACACGATACTGGGGTGAAGAGGCCTTCGCATCTACGGGGGTCTTGGAGGTCATGTGACCGTTGCAATATACCCTCTCAATGTAAAAGCCTCTACCGAGCTACATGCAAAAGCACTAAAAAGGGATCAAAGTACCAGCAAGAGGTCATCGGTAGGCTCACGTGGACGCTTCTTGCCGATCAAGGCTTCGACCGCCTGCGGCTAGAATTAGTAGGGCACAACAGCGCACGTGGTGGCCAATGAATTTGCGTTGCAGCAGGAGTTTTGGCGGGAAGTGGCGGCAGCACATGACACAGCAAGCAGCAAAGGCATTGTGGGTAAACAAACAAAAAAAATATACGGCAACCATTAATTTCATCGTGACAATATAGTTAACTCTTTCCTTTTTTCTTTTTAAATATCTACATGCATATAATACATATGTGGTAAAGTCAGAACTATTATTATATAAATAGTAATTCGTTCCGGTATTTTTAGAGACGAGTTTTCAAGCTCGTACGAAGTAAGTTTTGCGTTTGGATCGAGACACTCAAAGTTACGGACAAACTTTTAGATATTTTACAGATTAAAATTAAAAAAAGAACCCTTAAATTAGTAATGTTGACGCCAGAGATTTCTCTCAAGAACTGGAAGGACGTTATCTAAAGTTATTACCAGAATTTCCGTTACTTACTTTAATCGAAACTCTTCTCTAGAAATACCGGACGATGTCGTTAAAATGTGCCAATTATAACAAGTTATCAAACGCAATTATGATGAAAATGTGAATGAGGCGGTGAAAAAAAAATAGTATGTAGCAAAAATGACAATTCGCAAAACATAATTAATATTTAAAAGGGTGATTCTAATTTTAACGCACCACGTTACGATGGTGTCACTTAATTGCTACTTAAAAAATCCCGTTATTAAAGTCATGTTGGTCTTTAAAATATTTTTTAAAGGAATAGTTTTTAATAAAAATTTCTTAAAAATAATTGAAATGAAAATACTGTTGTTGGAAAATCCGATCGATTTACAAATTAAGAAATTTTAAAAAAAATTCAAATAATGATAATGATGATGATATTTAAGCAACAGATTTCTAAAGAACCAATCCAAAAATACATGATCCGAGAATGATTGCCAACGTCAACGTGGATTGAACCATAAGCGAATTACTCGACGGCGTGCCTTCTCAACTTGGAAAAATTAGTTCCCTGATCATGCGACAGATGTCGCTAGCATGCTATATTAAAAATATGTTTCTCAATGAACAATTGACACTAAACTTATTGCATTAGTATCTACAAAATATTAATATTTTAAAATGCACAATATCAGAATTTTTAATGTACTTACGTTCGTATTTAAAAATAATTTAAAAACCAATCTTTTACGAAGTTGAATCGATATATTTACCGATACATAGTAACATCGATATTAAATAGGTAGGTTAGGCCTACGGACGGTAAGCATGGAGGATGGTGGATGATACATTTT